>BRXY01000038.1:38907-63986 GCA_030267945.1 Triparma strigata
GGGGGGGGGGGGGGGGGGGGGGGGGGGGGGGGGGGTTAGAGATGTTGCGCATGTGCCAATTTCGCGTCCTCGTCGAGCACTGAGCCCCCTGGCGCTTCAGAAAAATGAACCGTGGCTGAGTCAAAAGGTGATTCCGAAATTCAACTTTAAACGCTGCTTATCGGCTTACAATTGTTTTGGGGCGCGCTGCAGCATTGATGCCTGCGCGGGTTGCGGTGAAGGCTGCTCGTGACCACATCGTGGGATATGAAAATTTTGCCTGGAATGGAAATTATTTGTCCAGTTCTATCCTTTTTTGTGAAAAGCGACCATGTACGTTGTCCTTTAAATATTTCCTCGCGGTTTCAGCCTCGTGCGTTTTGTTTCAAGAGTCTTCTAACTCGATTTAACATCTCCCTTCACTTAAAAACCTTCAGACGAAGTTTTCATCGCCGGCTCCGAATGCTCAAATTACTGCTCCTGCTGGTGCTCCTCCTGGCCTCGCCCGCTCAGATCACGTCCAATGGCGCGACCAAGTACAGGAAGCCCGTAGGTGCCGATCCAGCTTCTCAGGTAAGCGCTTATTTCTCTTGTTTCGCTGTCGCCTGCCGTTAAAAATAACTAACCCTCTCACGGTCCAGCGTGCCCCCGCCCAGAACGCCAACATGCAATCCCAGACGACCACCAAGCCCTTCGACCCGAACACCGTCCACATAACATTCTGCGCCAGCTGAGGCATGAAGAAAAATTACATGGAGGTGAGAGAGAAGATGTTCTTTACACCTCCGTTTTGTTTGCCCTCTAAACTCCGATGCCAAACTCCAATGCGATCCTTCCGCTCACTCGAAACGCACACACACACACACACACACACAAACAAACAAACAAACATCTTATCAGCTTTCACGTTACATTACCGCTTACTTCCCCGACCTGCAGTCTCGGGTTTCGGGCGGTGTGGACAGGCCACCTGAGACTTGGGTTTTCGTGAGTCAAATCACGAGCATGCTCCAGATCCTGGGCATGGCGTTCGTCGTCTTGGGCGACGGTCTGTTAGAGATGGTTGGGATAAGCGCTCGGAACGAGCCCAAGTGGATCACCTCAGCTAAGGAGAACAAGATCGCGGTTTTCTTCGGGCTTTTCTTCCTTAATAACTTCGCCAATGGCAAGCTGGCTACTGGGGCGTTTGAGGTGGAGTACAATGGTGTGGTGGTGTTCTCGAAATTGGAGTTGGGGAGGATGCCCAGTGTGCAGGAGGTCATAAAGGGGATCGAGACGGTTAGGCAGCAGTACGAGTTGGCGCAGAGCGCTTAGATTAAAAATAATTAACTACTAGGGGGGGAGGAGGTGTTGGGGGGGGAGGATTCGAACCAAATGCGACATGAAATACAAGTAATTTGGTTCATGTACAAGCGAGGTCTCGTAAAAGAATAAGGTGGCTGCGAAATTGAAAGCTCCACGGTCGTCTTTGATTACGGGAAAACTTGTTTGTATGTTCCAACGTGCGCGATGTGCTACTTCGAGTAATGACGGCCCTTCAAATGTAATAATTATATTTGTGTTTGTGGGGCTTGAAAAAATATAGAAGTAGGACCGCCAAGACGGTGCAAAAAAAGGTTCGAAGATTGTAACAACAACAAAAGCTGCTTTCTTTATTTTATTTTCTCATGTATATATCATCCATTTCCATTTAATCATTCTTAATGCTCGTCTTGCATATGGGACAATTTGAATTGAAGTTCTTCAACCATGTGTCCACGCACCCCTTGTGGAACAAATGGAGGCAGGGCAACCTCCTCGCATCCTCATTGACAATAAAATCCTCCAAACATATGCTGCAGGTGGCGCCTTTGCACGTCGCCTCGGACATCTTCTCGGTGGGAAGGTTGTCGACGAGACTCGAGGTCGCAGGGGTGGGAGAGTTCCCCGGAAATATTCGGAGGAGCTCGTCGTAGTTTAGATTTTCGAGGTTCATGGTGTCCGGATTGTTGGACCGCCGTCGTCGGGGAGGCTCGTGCTCATCCTCCATCATTTCCATTATGGACCCGGCCAGTGAGCCTATGATAGCCCCGTTGCTGGCTCCGCGGAGCGTGTCGCCGAATCGACCCCCGGAACGCCAGTACGACAAGCCTGCGCCAACTAGGCTGCCCAGAAGCATTGTGTTGACAGAGGTGGAGGGGGCATCGTCCTCGTCATCTGCGTCGACGTCTATGACCTCGTCGATTGTTCTGCGAGGATTGTTGCAGATCGAACATGTACGAGTGTTCGACGGGTTCAGAAAGGTGCACTGCGAACAGCCCCAGCTCATGGGGCAGCGGCGTTCTTAGAGGGATGTCTGTCAAATATCCCTGTTTAATGTAATTTTCGTTGCTTGTTGTTTTATCTTTGGGGGAATTAGGGCAGCAGAAAGCCACAGGAATAATGAGGAGTGTCACAGTCGTCGCGTGTCAGAGTGAATGAAGGTACAAAATGGCTTCAAAAGTGGGTTAATCCTGGGAATAAAATTGATTTATCTCGCGAAGTGATCGAAAACGCCAGTTCGTGCGCCCTGTCGTAATACATATTTAAGTGCAAACTACTCCCAGTACATCTGTCGGACAAGTAGCTGCCCGTAAACCTCCCCAATTCCATTTCTTCTTTGGAGACCAGCGACCCGATCCATGGCGCTGGAGTATGACCCTGCCTCCTCCGGCTCCGACAACGACTCGGAGGTTGAGGACGCTCCTAACTATCCCAGTACTTTCGATGAGCTTCCCACGGACGAGAGCGATGCTTCCGATGAAGATAGCGATGGCGATAGCGAAGGAGAAAGTGACGATAAGGACTCTTCAGACTCAGACTCAGACTCAGGCGCAGACCCGGACACCGCAAACATGAGCTTGGCGGAGAGGCTGGCGGCCAGCCAGGAGAGAGGCAGAGTGGCAGTCAAAAAGGACGGGAAAAACAAGAAGCGAAGCTTGAAGTCGATGCTGGGCAGCGAGAAGGACGAGATCACCCTAACCTCCCCCACGTCCAAAAAGCCCTCCTCCAAGGACGAGAAGAAGAAGAAGAAGTCCAAGCACGCTCCGACTGAGGTGTCCTCTTCTCGCAAGGCGTACTTCGAGAGGGGCGCTCCCCAGATGAACAACAACGGCACGAAGTCCTTCGGGGCCAACATGTTCAAGGGCTCCGTGGACCCGCGGTTCAATTCAATGTCGGGCAACATGAACGTCGACGGATTCGAGAAGGGTTACAAGTTCTTGGAGGAAGTGGAGGAGAACGAAATCAAGGCGCTGAAGGAGAAGATCAAGGCGGGGCAGGTCAAAGGAAAGAAGGGGCAGAAGGCTCGTAAGAGGCTCTGCACGAGCGTGGACGACCTCCCTGCCCAGCAGGAGGAGCTCAAGCGCCTGCTGAACAACCGCGGCGAGAGGATCAGGTCCCAGGTGGAGCGCTCCGCGAAGAGGGCCGTGAAGAAGAAGCTCAGGGCGAACGTCGAAAACGGCGGCAAGGCGTACTTCCTCAAGAAGAGGGACATGCGGAAGGAAATCGTGGAGGCCAAGTTCGAGGAGCTGAGGAAGAGAGGAGGGGACAAGGCGGTGAAGAAGGCCATCGAGAAGCGAAGAAAGAAGAACAGCAACAAGGACCACCTAAAAATGCCTACCGTCAGAAAATAAACAACAGGTCCTAACAGAAATTATTTTTGACTCATTTCTTGATTTGATTTTTTACTTAACATAGCCATCAAGACTCAGCTGCCTGGGGTCCGCGGTGACGCCTTGCAGCTGGTGAACGCGGACAACCAGCTTCTGTGGCGAGGCGTAGAGCTCGTTCAAGCCTCCGAGGGTTTTCTTCTTTCCCTTCGCGTCGCCCCCCCCTGTTGAGCCCTTTTTAAATTTAGTCTCCGAAGCCTTGACGGCCTTCTTTCTATTTTGCCTGTGCTGCTCCTCGTCGGCGAAGCTCGAGAACATCTGCGAGCTCTTGCACTTGTCCAAGAAGAGCTTCAAATTTTCGAGCTCGGCCTCTTTTGTGCTCTCCTCCTCTGCGAGGTCGACGGCCAACTCCTCTACGCCGAGCTCCCCCTGCGCCCCCTCCTCAAAGTTCACCATGACCAGCTTCACGACGTGCATTCTAATTATGTTGGAGATTTCCACCACATGGGCCTTCTGCTCTGCCGACGGCTCGTAGATGGGCGTGATTTTCGTGATGGCCAGTCCTCCAGGCCCCTTGGTCACCGCCTTTCTCGCCTTGTTGTTGAGCTTTCCGTAACTCTCCTTGAGCTGTTCCAGCAGCTTCATTTTTCCTGGCAGCCCCCCGCCTCCCGAGCGATCGCCCCCTATACCTAACGCGATGTCGACCTGGCTCCTTCCCACGTCCCTCGTCACGTGGAACTTGGGCCCGTCAGGGGCGTCGAGGTTCAGGATGGCGACGCCCTCCTGGAGCTCGGCGTCCTCGGGCAGCGAAGATGCGGGATAGCCGACGATGTACGGGACCGGCGCCTGGAAGAAGTCGTCGAGGTTGTGCGGGAGCAGCGGGATCATCGGCGCCACCCAAAGAAGCGGTTTCAGCAGGTACACCAGCCCCAAGACGGTGGAGCTGAGCATGGAGAGTTTCGTGGACAATACGATGAGCTGCGTCTCCTTCATGAGCTCGCCAATCACGTCTGCGAGGATGTCAGCCGGGACGACTGAGAACAGGGGCGGCAGCGCCCACTCCTTGGTGGCGCTAATGCTCTCCCGCCGCAGTTTGTTCCAGGGGTTCTTGAACCTGTCGCTCAAGTCACCCCCGCCCGACATATTCATGCTGTTGTACAGGATGCTCTCCCTCGTGCTCTCCGTGCAATCCTTCAGCAACTTATTGATCGTCGGGACGGGTCGGAAAGTTATAGGGGGCAGGTGGCTGCAGACCTGGAAGCTCACGAATTCTCCTACGTCCCCGTCGATGTTGACAGTGCTGTACCTGATGAAAGTCTGCTTGATGAAATCCAACGTGTCGTAGCCGTGCTTGTCGAATCCGGGAGCACCGTCCACCGGCAACCTGCCAATTCTTTGGGCCGCGATAACGTCCCAAAGGACCCTGAAGTGCAAGTCGAAGTGCGGGATCCTCGTTAGGATGCAGTAGACGCGCGGAACCTCAAGGCTGCCAACCAACCGAGGCTGCGTCACGCACACGCCGTAGAGAGTTGAAGAGTTTGTCTGGCCGTCCACGAGCCCTGTGTCGTCGTTGAAGGTGAAAATGAAGCTTCCGTCACCGCGGTGGCAGTAAGGTCCGTAGAAAATAGCGTTGACGTCACTCATGCTCTCCTTGAGGTTCACCTGCCGCACCGAGATTCCCTGAGGGAAGCAAAAGTTGGCAATGGAGTCTGCGCTAGTGGGCAGGTCCTTGTAGCCGTCCTTGGCACCGTAGTGCATCAAAACGGTCGGCTTGACCTTGGGCGGCTCTGCCACCTCCACCTTGCTCTTGTTGAAATTTCCGAAGAACCCTCCTGCCTTCTGCTTGAGGTTGAGGGTTATTTCGTCGATTAAGTTATTGTAGACGTGAGGCTTGGTGGATCTATTCTCAAGGTCCGCACCGACTACTAGGAAGTGATCGAAAGTGGGCGTTCCTCCCCGGCCTTGCAGCGCGGACATCGCTTGCGAAGAGGCAAACGGGAGAGCTGGTGGAGAAACAGGTTGAGGGGAGGGAATTTCTTCCTCAATCTTATTCGCCCTCGTCCTTTGATGGAGACTCGCGTGCGCACTGGTGTCGTCCCCAAGACCTTCCTCTGAAGCCTGCCCGACCTTCCCCTCGACACTAAACGGGCGCTGTCTGTTACTATTATTGCTATTGCTGTTGTTGTTGCTGTTGTTGTTGTTGTTGTGATCGTTCTCCTTGTCCCTTTCTTCGTGTGAGGGCAAAGCCTTCGGGGAAACGGACGCCTCCGGGGTTGACGAAGAACGAGTGGACGAAGACGGAGATATTATGCCGGGTCGACCCGAGCTGATTTCCTCCTCATCGCTGTCTGCCCTAGGAGAGCCAACGGGCGTCGTGGTGTTCTCAAAGTTTTCCACCACAGAGTATCGTTGCCTCTTCCCTTTGTCCGCTTCACCTCTACTCCAGAAGTTCAAATTGTCCAGCATCTCCCCAACTTTTTCTTCCTGATAGTGTTCCTGCTTCTGCTCCTGCTCCAGCTCGCGCTCCAGCTCCTGCTCACGCTCGTGTCCATCTCTCCTTGGAGAGTCTTCCTCGCCATCCCACCTTGCCCTCACCAGGTCACTTATTCTGTCCTCGGCCTGGGCCAACTCCCGCGCCAGCTCCTGTCTCGATTCAAGCTCCGCCCCAAACTTGCTTCGCCACCGAACCAGCGCCCTCCTCAGGTCCTCATTCTGATTTTGGAGTGTTGCTGCTCGTTTTTCGGACAGTTCATATTTTCGCTTCCACTCAAGGCCCAGCGACGCAGAGCGCTGAGCCGCCTTGAGTTTGCGCCTCAGACTATCGATCGTTGCCTCGTTCCTTGCCTGCAGAGGCGGGGGGGAAGGAGGGTGGTCCATTGGGGAGTCGAGTGTTTACAGGGATCATGCTCTTTCAAACTTGAATTTGCAGAATCCTCAGCCAACCCAATCACATGGGGCGTACGGTTTTACAAGAACATGAGTTCAAGAAGGTCAAGGTCAAGGGTCAAAACCGGCATCCGTTCCGCAACAAGAGCGAGGTACGTGTTTTGGGCATTAATTCCTCGTTTTCTGGATTTTTGCCGTTGCCTCGACAGTGGGGCAGGTTGGTGGGTGGGAATGAGGGGCGTTCCGCATATATTAACACTCAAACGGGCGCTTACACCACAGGTCCCAGCTGGTAGCAACAGGTCGTCATTGATTAGCAGTCTAGCGTCTAGGAAGATAAACAGCTCCTCGGCAATCTCGCCTGAACCAGTTGGCGACATCGAGAACCAGTTGCTGATAGCTGATGGTCCCCCTGGCGTGCTTCCCCAGAACGACGCAACGGGGATGTCGGGAATACGGAACGAGGATCTCATGTTTGTGAATAAGATAAAAAAGAAGGTGAGTTTTGGCTGAGACAACGGGAAGTTTGTGATTTGTGGCGACACCTGACTGTTCTAACCTGGAACATTCTCCCAGTCGCAAAGAGGAGTCTGCTATTGCTTGTATACCTACGTGGTTTGGGTTTTCACTGGTTTTGGGATCCCCAAACTCCTCTACAGAATGATACGATTCCTTGTGATTCTCTTGGGACAGTTTGCTTTCGCAGTATACGCTAGGACTCTGTGGGAGTGCTGTGGAGTGCCAGTGTCCAAGCTCAACAAACAGGATTATTTGCTGTCGAAGTATATGGGCATTAGCGGAGATGTGCCGGTGGCATTCAACCTTCTAAAGATCGAAAAGGAGGAGCAGCTGCAGTGGCTTGAGGAATGGGAAGCTCAGGATTCGAATGCGGACGATAGAATGGATATTACCGAATTTCACCGGTACTTTGATTTGAAGGGTGTGCGAAACGAGCTGACGGAGCGCATGTTCAAGATTTACAACACCAACTACAACGGGTACATCAACTTCAAGGATTTCTTGACGCAGTCTTGGACCTATGCGCCATACGACCGTGAGCGCTGCTGCGAGCTCTCGTTTAGGTTAATGTCAAGGAGAGGTGAGAATAAGCTCTAGCAAAATACCACATCACTGTCAGTAATATGCGTTGAAAATCTAACACGGCTCGCCGCGCTCGTCGTCGCCCGCAGGAGACACCTTTGACATCGACAGCTCGTGCATCGATCTCATGGACCTCGAACACTTTGTGCAGGAGCGGTACAACAGAAATAACAAGAAACCGGAGAAGTGGGTGAAGAAGATAGCGGTGGCCCTCTATGCGCACATCGACCAGGACATGAGCGGCGGAATAGATTACCAAGAGTTTCGCAAGTTCGCCTTGGAAAACAGGATTTTCCTCCTCTACGGCTTCTGGTTTCAGTCCCAACTGCGGAAAACCTTGTTTGGGGAGGATTATTGGAAGGTCGCCACCGAAGCTAGGCGAAATATGTACTTTTTGGACGTGCCCTTCACGGAGAAGATGATGCAGCTGTTGGACGCGCCAGCTGTTTACAGGTGAGATTTTTGCGTTTGTTTTTTGGTTTGTTCGGGTTTGCTGACACACACTCTATCTATCTCCGCCTCCTTTACTTTCGCAGCATCGGAATGGTACCCAAGGACGCAATGGTACCGAAGAAGAATGACAGGGCCACGTTTCAGAAGGATTTCCATGAAGCCTTTTACTCGTACAAGGAGAAGAAGTTCAAGGCGAAGCAGGACAAGAAAAAGGACACCACCGTCGCATCGACGCTGGCGGCAAAGACGCACACGAGGCTCATTAAAATCTTCAGCAGGATAGTCCCTGACGGGATGAACCTAATGACAGCGTTCCTGCACTGGAAAGACGTGAACTTCTACTCGAAGAGCTTGGTGGAGGACGGCGGCGCAAGTTACAAGGCCCACAACATGAGCTTGGTGGACCTCAAGATTGCCGGGGTCGCAAACTCGGTAGGCAAATCCACGGCAAAACTGGCGGTGGCCCTGCACGCAGACTTCGAGGCGGAGGCCGAAGCTGAGCTGTTCGAAGGAAAGAAGTTCTCAAAGAAGGAGAAGAAGGAACACGCACGAAAGAGAGTGGCAGCGAAGGTGCTGTCAGAGGTTGCCAAGACAAGAGACACGGACTTGGACGTTGTCGCCAATTTTATCCAGAAGAATCGGGAGGGAATTCACGGCGTGAATAGGTGGGGGAGGGGGCTTGCAGGAGGTGAGAGGAGAACTTGTTGTTGTTGTTCTTGTTGTTGTTCTTGTTCTTCTTCTTCTTCTTCTTCTTCTTGTTGGTTTTGAGTTTCACTAATCCATTTTTTTGCAGCGTGCGAATCGAAGATCGACAGGATCAACGGCTCGAGACCCATCCTCAAGAACATGAAGAACGTCCTCCCAGAAATTAAACAGAGAAAACAGCTGAGGGACGGGCTCGAAAAACACTTTGCAGACATCATCGCCGCCAGGGCCAAGGAGAATCTAGGCACCGAGATCGACATATACAGCATTGCAAGCGACTCGGATGGGGGCGGAGTGGCGGACAAAATCGGAGAAACTATCGAAGGATTCGAAGGAATGGGACAGCTATCCACGCTATCGGCCCTGGAGAATATTAGAATGTTGGCGCTACCTTCTACTTCATACTCCACCCAAAGAACCAAGAGGAGGACAAAGAAGGGGGCCAAAGGAGACGGCGGCGGCAAAAAGACGCGAGATAGTAGCAGCAGAAGCATTCGCGTGTCCATGCCTCGATGAAATAGGCACGCGCTAGTTTATATTTTGTCTTCAAAAGGTTCGTTTTTTGTTTTACGTCAATCAGAGAGCAGTTTCTATTGGAGCTTCGAACTTTTTCGTTAGGGTGGAGACTGGTACGGAGGGTTTGCTCGAGGGTGTTCGGATCATTGACGGGCGCCGCCTCGGTGTCTTCACTTCCGTCAGCTCAATTGCTTGATCGACTGGGGTGAGAGTGGGGGTGGGGATGGGGGTGGGGGTACTGTTGTTGCTTTCGTTTGAGTGAACTGGAGAGGACACTACTGCTACTAGTCACTGGGTTTTCTTCGTCGCCGTTCTCATTTTCGTTTGCGCCGTCGTCTTCTTCATCTGTGGCTTGCCTGGAGGTAGATCTTAAGAAGCCGCAAAGGTAGGAGTGGATTATGTCGCCGTCTTCGCCGCTCAGGCACTGGACGGCGTATGCGTCCACTGATATGCCGCCGAGCATGGCCCCGGTGAACCAGAGCCATTGTGCCCAACTTGTTGAGGCGGAATTAATGACGAGGAAAAATAATCCGAATGTGATGAATGCGACACCGACAACGCATGCAATCACGAGACCGAACATCTTCAAGATGCTGGGGTGTTTGCGGTCTATTTTTGCCTTCCAGCGGGTCTTTTCTTCCTCGGACATCGACTCCCAATCCATAGTCCTCTCCAACCTCCTCCTTTCGATCACGTCCATGGTGCTCATCATCGCCTCGATCTTGTCGCTCACGCCCTCCTCACTGGCGGCTGAGTTGGCTCTCGTTCGGTCGGAATCTCGATCTTGGCTGGTTGACGCTCGGAATGACTTGAAGGGATCTGTGAGGCCGAATAACAACCTTTTCATCGACCAGAGGATGCACAGTAGGACGAGGCTTGCGAAGACATGACCCACGACATTAACAGCTTCGTTGTCATTGTTTGTTGTGCTCAGGGCCTGCAGTATTGTGAACAAAAAAGGGGTAGCACACAGCACCCGTGTGATGAGCACCTCGGTGTCGTTCAAGGGGTCGCCGAAATGTTCGCTGGCGCGGAAGCTCAGATACGGTCGCTTCACCATGTGCCGAAGATAGAGAAAATGCGTTACCTGGAATAGAATGGTTTGTAGACAGCTCATGGTGAGTGGGATTGTGGTCATGTCCATTCTTGTTGGGAGAAGTGAGGAGACTACTGGAAGTGACGACTCCAAATTTTCCTTAGTCTCTTCTTGAATTGCTATTTGAATAGCACTCGCTCCAACTTCGATTATGCTCGTAATAGCGGGAATCAAGTAGCAGAAGATTTTCCTTCTCGTCGCCTGCAAGATGTTTGTTAGAACGATCCTGGAGTAGTGTTCCAACCTCTGTCGTCCTCACCTTGCTCTCGTGGAACAGTGAACGGGGCGTGTAATTTGCGCAGAATGAGGCAAGGAACGGGAGGCCTTTCTTGAGCTGAGAATCCTCGTCACTGGCGTACTGCTCCGGGTTCTCCATGTATTTGAGGCGTTCGACGCTGTACTTCCAAGCCATGGTTTGGATTCTGAAGTACATGTAAGCGACAATGAAGATGGCGGTGGCAAGATTTATGATAATGTCCATTACCGTCCCCATAATTGACTCTACGTTACCTTGGTTGGCGGCTATTGTTCCAAAAACTGTGCTAATTAAGGTGGGTGCGTCGAGTGCCACTCGTAAGAGTGGAACGATGGCGACGGTGGCTAAAATTGAAGCAAGAACCTGGCACCTCTCCTTCGTTTTGGAGCTGATGCAGTTGTGGAGCAATGGAATCGAGTGGAGCCTCATGAGGAACTGGATGATAAACTCAACGAAAAGGAAAGCGCAAACGCCGGTCTCGTAGCTTTCGAGATTATAATCGGGCGCACACGCCGGTTGAGGTTAAAAGGGCATTGTTAGCAAGGTGGCAAAGAGGGAGAAGCTGAGGAACCACTGGGGGTACGGGAGGTTGTTGAACTTTGAGGCCTCGCTGAGGACCTGGACGACCGTCGTGCCCTGCTTCGCCTTCGTCTGCGTGTCCATGTTGAGGTTGAACACTTTGTTGGTGTGCTGCTCTGTGATGATATTTAGTCGCTTTAGGAGCCAGACCGTCGTGACGATTAGGAGTACGACTGTGCCGAAGAGCAGAACGGGGGCAACTACGCCAAAGGCACCTCCGGCGCATTCTACGCAACTGCCTCCTGCATCAAAGTGATTGCTTGGGCATGTCGAGCAGAAATAGTCTGAAGATTTGAAGCCGTTGTGGCGCGTTCCGTTGGCAGCGCAGTTGGCCTTCGAGGGACATGGAGAGCAGGTGAAACCAAGGGCTGCGAGGAGATGAGAGGGAGGGGGAGAGTGAAAAAGTGTCAGGGGAAGGAAGTTTTGATTGGTGAAGAAGATGAAAGTGCTTTTCTCACCTCTCTTCCCGTCACTGCAGAGGCGCTTGTTGATTGAGAACTCGCATGTTGTTGTTTCACTTGCACACATTTCTGTGACAGCAGGCGGAATCAGTCCGTAAAAATCGTTGATCGAAAGGTAAAGGTGTGATAATGAAGATAAGCCGCTAAGAAAGTCGAGAGATTCGGTGAATCGATTATTGTACAAGTAAAGATGATCCAGTAACGTTAAGCTGAGAAGCATGGAAACTGGACCCGTCAACTGATTATTCATTAAATTTAGGTAGTTTAAGGATTTGAGGTTGCCCATCGAAGCGGGTAATTTACCACTTAAAGCATTACTAGCAACGCTGAATTTCTCTAGGTGTGTTAGGTATCCTATGGTCTCGGGTATCTGACCACTTAAAGCATTTCCACTTGCGTAGAATATCTCAAGATGTGGTAGATTTCCTATGGACTCAGGAAGGTGGCCCGTCAAGCCTCTCGAAGATAAATCTAGTTTCACCACCGTGTCGTTCCTGCAGGTGACGCCGCCCCAAGAGCAAGCTGCCGTGGTATTTGTGGTGTCCCACCCTACCGACGTTGTGTTGGCGAGGTCGAGCAGGGCAGCGAGCTCACTGCCCGGGATTGCTGAGCAGGTGGGGGGAAAGATCATGCCGAGAAGGGCGAGGACGGCGTGTAGCCGGGCAGGGCGTGGGGGTAGCTTCATCAGGGCGTTAGGATGGGTCGCAAGGGAGGGAGGTGCGCGGGGGAGTGAATTATGAGGATTATGGGGACAGGAAGAATCTGTATGATTGCCGGGAACACAAGTAATCTCCCTACTGGGGCGCTAAATGTGTCTGCAAATTTATTGAGGGAGCGTAAGACGGTCACAATAATGTCGCGCACAAGGCTAGAAGCAGCGGACGTTCACAGCAGCAGAAAACGAGTGATCTTTTCCCAGATAATTTTTATCTCACATCAGAGGAATTTTAGTGGTCAATTTTGGTCATATTATTCACCCTAAGGCCTATCAAAGTTCGACACTTGTAATAAACTTTTCGAAAAAAGTTCATCTTGACCGATTTTCAAAATAGAAATCCATGATTAAAGAATTAATATACCAAAAAAGGACCATTTTTGCAATACTGAGGATATTTAAGAAGGTATGAGAACATATCTAAGTCAATTTGGAACTTATTTTGATCAATTTTTTGGAACATTTTCAAAGCATTTTTTGGTCTCTATGATTAACAAATTATTCCTTTAGGAGGCCTCAAAGTGAAGAAAATTACCAAAACTTTCCAATAAATTGCATCAATAAAAATGAGGGAAAAAAACAAAAACACTCGTGCAAGTCGCGTTTATTGTCCAAAAGGGGCTACTCATTTACTCGTTTATACTGCGGTTCCACTGCTGTAAGCCCTCCTCGCTCCCCAGGCCTGACTCGAAGAAGATTTCGACGTTTTCCCTTATGAGCTGAACGAAGATGGCCTCCATGAGCTCCTCTCCCTCCCCCTCCGCCTCTCTACCCTGGGCCTCGGCGGCCTCGCTGAGCGCTACGCAGACGCGCAGGTTCTGAACCTGGAGGGGGTTCTTGGTAACGGGCAGGCTCTCAACGGCGTAGCGCAGTCCGAGGAGCAGGTGCAGGGCCTCAGGTTTCTCAGCGATGGACAGCAATTTCTCCTTACAGAATTCTCCGAACGTCCCGAGCCCCGGCAGCTCCCTCTCGAAGCGCTGAACCGAGTCGTCGTCGCAGAAGAGCTTGCTGAACTGCAGCAGCTCGGCGTCCTCCGTGAATGTCTGCAAGTTCCCTACCTGGAGCGCCTGCTTGCCGTGGGGATCCTGCTTGTAGGTGAGGTGTCCGATCTTTCTCTTAACGAAGAGCGTGATCCTGGACCTGTTCCTCAGCGAGTTGGCCGGAACGACCATGCTGTAGTACCTGTCCGAATCCAACCTGAGCTCGTCGACGTCGGAGTTGAGCAGGAGCGGGCTCATGGCCTTGACCTCCTCTCCACCTCTATTCCTATTCCTGTACACCACCGGAACGAACACCGGCGCGTTGCTGTCCACGTCGATGCACTCCACGCTGCTCTCCTTGACGGCGAGGGCGTACAGGTGTCGAAGGGCCTGGAGGTAGAACTGGTTGTCTGTGGTGGCGATGGGCCACCTGGGGTAGAAGGCGACGAGGAGCGCAGCAATGTCCTCGTTGCTGCGACCTAACGTGCAGCTTCCGCCGCCCAAAAACAGCAGCCCGATGGCCGACGCGATGCAGCCGTGGGTGCCGTATGTGACTCCGGCCTCGCACTTGACCCTCAGTTCGCTGAAGATTTTCATGGCGTCTTGGTCGCCCGTCCCTGCCATGACCAGCCCCAGGCTCACCGCCGCCGTCCCGACGCACAAATCGACGATGGCCAGGGCGGGTCGCCTCGCGACGGTGAGCCTGTCCTTGTCCTCCCTCAGCTTCTTCAGCATCAACAGCTGCTCCACGATAACCTCCTTGGCCCTCGCGTCTGCGATGAGCGAAGGAGTTGCAAGGAAGATTGGCGTTAAATTTCGATTTCAATTCAATTCATTTCCGGCCCGTCGCTTCGCTCCTCGCTTCGTTCCTCGCTTCGCTTTGCTCCTCTCAACCTCCCTCTCACCTCCAGTGCCAGCGAACCTCAGCCCGAGGGCGAAGCAGGCGCCTGCGACTATGTGTACGTAGGCCTGCTTGACGCTCTGCTGGTCAAAGACAGAGGGCGCCTTGCCGCCGCTGTCGATCGAGCCCTTGTTCGGGAGGCCCTCGCCTTCCCTCCCGTTCTGCCTGTTTATATCGATGTTGGCGATGCCGAAGGCGGCCCGGAAATAATTCGAGGTGTCGCCGAGCTTTTCCCAAGCGTTAAGGACGACGGACGGTATCTGCTTCTGGACCCATGCCAACGTCGGTTCGACGTTAGTATCCCACATAACGAGCGCTCGAGAGACGACCCTCAGAAGGAGAAAGTCCGGTCGAACAGTGTCGAGCTATGTACAGGGACAATCGAGTGTTAGATGGAATGAACAAAAAATAAAATATGGATACACTTTCCAAACAGTATCCTCACCTCGGATAAAGTGGATGGCAAGCTCAAACGGTTCGCGACACTCTTGTTGCCGCTCTTGATGTGCAGCAGGCCGAGCGCCATGGTGGCGCCTGGAGAGGTTACGTCGACGTTGATTGACTCGCCCTCGAAAATCCTCGAGCAGCGCTGGGACTCTTCCCCAAGCCTGCCGTTGCTCCCAGCGCTGGCCTGGTCCCTTCCCCCGACCAAGTACTGGGTCAGGCGTTCCTCGATCTTAAGGTCCTGAAGTCCAGCAGACGCTCCGCTCTTGCCCTTTCCTAGATTTACCATCCCGAGAGCAAAGCCCGCGGCAAGCACGTACGCCTCCCGGTCGGCGATCTTGTCGGACGTGGGCTTGCGCCCAATCTCTCCCAGCAGAAACTCCGTCATGAGCCTGTGGGCAGAGCCCTGGTACAGGATCCCTACACCTGCCACGGCGGCAATTTGAGCGACGCTCGAAACATCCATCTCCGTGAAAGGCGGCGGGAGGAGGCTCGGAATGTGAAGGCACAGCATCTTGCTGACGCTCGGGTCACAGGTGGCCCGCTTGCTCGCGGCCATGCCTAGCAGAACCCCGACGGTCGTGGTGTCGTTGCCCTGCGTGAGGTACTCGTAAATGTCCGTCATGGCCAGGGCTCCTAAGTGCTTCCTGAGCCCGAGGGCGAAGAGCAGCCCTCCGTGAGAGTTGTTCACGGGGGGCTGCTCCACGGCCTCGGTGGGATTTGGCTTGTTGTAGACGATCCAGGTCCGACTGACGCCCTTTTCCGTGCCCAGGCGAAGGCCAGCGGCGACTCCGTTGTGAAAATCCGGCCAAGCCGTCATCTGCGGAGGGCAAGTCGAGGTGTCCAGCTGCATCGTGGCATTGGTCGGAGGGACACGCCCCGCCAGGCAGATCTGCGGGATCGGCAGGGCCTCGGCCAGCAGCGGGGAGCAGGTGCCGAGGGTGAGCATGCCTCGCCCGATGGGAGCTGCCATGGACCTGCTGCACAACAGGAGGAGCTTGGCCTGCTTTCGCTGTTCGTATTCGTGGTCCGTGACCTCGGGCGGGCGTTCGACCTTCAAGAAGATGGGCACAGAGGACCTCAGAAGGCGAGCCGCCTCCTTCACGCGGTCTGTGGAGGTGAAAAGCATCGAGGAAAATTTCTCCACGAGGAAGAGGCCGTCTTTATCCTCAGGGTCGATCCCGATTTCCTCCTCCTTGTTTTGATCCAAGGACGGAGACGTCATACTGGCAGCATAGCGAGCGTCTGGAGAATAGGGTTTCGGTTTCTCCACCATTCCATCCGCAACGGCCTGCATCTTGGACATATCCTCACGCCCTATCAAATAGTACGCGGCCGCCGGCCAGTCGGAAGGAGGGTTCTGCCTCGTCTCATGTATGGCCTCGAGGATGGGTATGACCACTCCGGGAGGAACGTTGTGAAGGTCGTCCAGAGACATCCTTTCGTCAAGGAGCGCCAAGACCACCCGCTCGGAAGGGGAGTAGGTGGGGGCCGCGCCTTGGCCTTCCTCATCGTCGATTTGCATCTCATCGGTCTCCGAGAAGCCGGACAGCAGGTCAGAATTTTGCGAGTCAAATATTATGCAATAAAGTCGGCAAATTCTACGCGACGTGTCACACGGAGGAATGGCAGGGAAGACCCTACTGGCTGCGGACGGCTCCGTAACACAAGAAAACAGCCAGTCCATGATAGACGGAGGCTCGTCAAAAGTCGTGAGGCCAGAGCGAACGAGAGAGACGGCGGCGGCAGCCGGAGGAGGGAGGCCCTGCTCGTCGTACGGCTTGTCGAGGCGATAGTGCTTGACGAAGTCATCCGCGTCCCCGCAGGAAACGGCGAAGAATTGCAGCAACTCAGACAGGGGGGAGAGCCACTCCCACCGGTTGAGCGAGAGCTTCGAGTCCTCGTAAACTAGGTGAAGCGTGTCGAATATAGTGGCTATTTGTTCTTTAGCGGAGGGGACGCTTGGGAGCGGAATCCTTTCCAAAATAGCTGCCTCAATCAGCGGGTGCGTCTTCGACGACAGAGAGGAGGCGCTTGAAACGCAGGACTTAATAACGCCGGAGAAGCTATTCGCCAGTGTCGGATTCGACTTGAAGTAATTCTTGGCGAAGTCAGACGAAATAAGGCTCTGCAAATCAGTCTCGGCCCCCTCTTCCCCTGCCGCCCCTGATCCCCCGAGCATCGCTTTCAGGACAGTGCAAACTCCGAACCAGGCTAGATCGGTGAGGTTGCGAGAGTCGGGTATAGGAGACAACGGATCAGCGAGAGCTTGTGCCGCTGACACGCAGTCTGCCCTGATGGTGACGGCTAGAGAAGGCGGCAAAGTGGAGCCTAGAGCGTGGAGGACGGTCTCGCCGAGGGGTGACATCGAGGAGAGAGAGAGGGACACCTTCACGCGGATGGACTTCGTGGTGGAAGGATCGTCGGAGGTCTTGTAGAAGAGATGTACGCGGTCCTCAACGGCGAATTTAACTCCCGTGATGACGGTAGCAACGCGGCTGGGTAGCTGGAAGTTACACTCCACCAACTCAGTCATGCCCGAGTGCAGGAAAAGTTTGTTCTCATGATTCAAGAGGATCGTGTCAATCCCTCCCGGCGTCGTCGAAGCTGTCACGGGCTGAGCGGCTTTGCAGGGTATTTCCCCCGCGGTCGTCGCCCCGCAGACGGCCCCTGTGTGCTCGTCAACGGTTAGCTCGAGTACTTTCAACTTCCCGTCGGAAAGAAGAGAGAGGAGGGGGAAGCCGTCCAAATCGGTGGAGGGGAAGACGGTCGTGGAGGGGGACTGGGAGCTGGAGGGGGGTTCGGCCCAGACGCAGGTGAGGGCGGAGTGAGGGTGCAGCTCTGTGTTCTCGGGATTGAGGAATTGGGCGGTTTGGACGAGGTCTGAGTTCAGTTGGTTGCTGAAAGATGAACCGGGGAGCGAAGCGACGAGTTAGCATTGAACCGGCAGAACACTAACGACACATTTTCCCAACGAGGGCCAATAATCAACTTCTCCAGCGCTTCTCACCTCTGAGACATGGAAGGCTGATCAGCAGGTCCATCCTCCAAATTATGGTTAGAGTGCGTCGATATAACCGTAGTATTGAGGAGCTCAGGGTGATCCGATCCTACCCCTAAAGCGCTCGCCAAAGCCTCGTTATGCGACTGCAAAGTTGAACCAGCGGGAGTGTGAGGACCGTGGTTGTTGGAGGAGAGGGTGGCGGCGAGGATGGCGACGCGAGGGACGGAGGAGGAGGTGAGGTTAGCAGTGTTCTTGTTGCGGAGGGTTTGGGTGAGGTCGGTAAGGGCGGCGTTGGCGATAGGGTTGGAGTCGACTTTCCCGGGGAAGGGCAAGTCCGTGAGGGGAGGGGGGAGAGGAGGAGGAGGAGCGTCCTGCAGAGCCCAGACGGCGTGGCGGTGAAGCTTCTTGTGGTAGGTCACGGCGAAGGGAGGGTGAGGGGCAGAAGGATCCTCTCCGTGGATGTACACGAGCGTCTCGTACGCGTCGGTAAGGAGCGGCGGGCTGGGCTGGGCCGCGTTGGAGGCCTGGGAGGTGTCCTGGGGAGGATTGGATTCGTCGACAGAAGGGTCGATGTCGTCGTCGGTGAGGGTGAACGCAGCGACGGGCTTCAGCTCGTCCAGAGGGTGACGGAGCGTGAAGAGGGACGGGAGGGGGGAGTTGGGGACTTGAGAGCGGTCTTGAGAGGGGAGAGTGGTGTCCAGAGGGGGAAGGGGAATGGCGGGAGGAGGGGACGTCAGCCTGTTAGTTTTCGGCGGCAGCTGTGGTGGTGGTAGTGGTGGTTGGGGGTGGTGAAGGAGGAGGGTTAGTATATATATATTAAATTTTAGAACGGAAGCGCATGAGCCTCTCACCTTGATCTCAACGTCGCTCACATCCTCATCCTCATCCAAATTCATAGCCGGCAAGTCCGGCGGTTCAACGAACGCGTGCTCTATCCCCCCCCTCCCATTAATAATACTTGAATCATCCTCAGTAGGGCAACGCTGTATGAACAACCCATGACTGTAAGAAGGAAAAATAGCGTCAGACTCGAACGGGAGGGGAACATCGACAATACCCCCCCCAGCTGTATGAACCTGTAAAAGACTAGGACTCGAAAGTACACACAAACTCCTACTAGTAACGTCGTACGTTAGACCAGTCAAGGTCGTGGAGGACGTTGAGTTGGGGGGCTTGGTGTCGTAGAAGTTCGCCCAGGTGGCGGTTATGGTGTGGGGCTTGGAGCAGCCAGGGGAGGGGGGAGTTATCTCGTACGTGCGAATGTTCGGGGACGTGAGGGGGGGGAGGGACGTGAGGGGGGGGAGGGAGGGGGCATTCGCGTTTAAGTGCATGTCGGGGTGCATGGGTATCTGTGAGAAGGTGCGCCAGATGACGCGGGTCTTGCGACGGCCGTGGGCGTTGTTCTCGGAGGGAGGGTCAGTGACGAGCTGAAGGACCTCGTCGGTTGTGTGGGTGACGTTCAGGTGAGAGTCGGGAGAGAGGTCTAGAGGTTGAGTTGGTTGGGTGTTTGGGTCTTGAGGGATTTGTGGAGGGACTTGTGTTAACAGTTGTTTGTGTTGTGCATCGGTGGCACCTGTTAGGGTTCCATCGGTACCATTGGTGGCACCTGTTAGGGTTCCTGTTAGGGTTCCGTCAGTACCATCGGTGGCACCATCGGTGGCATGCCTCACAAAAGTATCGCTGCTAGACTTTGTCACACACAGACACGATGAGGGAGGTAGAGAGCAGGCGTGGAGGTTCGTCAGCAGCATGATGATGAGGCGAGGTCTTGGCCCACACACAGAGAGTGAAGCTGGAGTGTTTCTCGCAGTCTGTCGAGCGAGAGAGAGAGAGACTTCTAGTTTAGATTTGAGCACTTCGGAGGCAAAAATGAGGCTGCCGCTGATGCAATAAAACCAACAACAGAGCGATCTAGCACACGATTGGATCGCACTCAATGGCTACAAAGGGCCGTTTGTGGAGCGCACTGCAGGTATTATATCGGAAACGTTTCTAAGTGCGCTGAGTGAATGAGAGGGAAAAATGATCATGTTCCTGAGAACTTATCAGTCATCAGAACGCTCTCATTCCAGGCTTCATAACGCTCTTATTGTTAAATCTTGCATTCTCTTGACACTCCAGAGTTGCATAGAGTCACTGATCCACTTCCATACGTAATTTAAAGTCGTCCTTTCAGTCATAAACTAGTCATACCGCCTTCTGAACCCCTCCCAACGTGCGCATCACACCCTCCCTCCTCTTTCCTCCTCTTTCATTTCGTCGCTCATGGAATGGCTACAAGTGGACGTCGTCCCAACTCAAGCCTGCCTCGACTTCTCAAACAACCGTGACAACACAACTCGCTCTGTCCCCAATCCTACACCAACAATAAAGAACCACAGCGTGACCCTCTACAACGACAAGCTCTACGTCTTCGGCGGCTACGACGGCAGGAAGAACCACAACAGCCTCAGAACCTTCAACATTAAAACATGCGAGTGGGCGAACTGCACTAATTTCGAGTCCAAGGTCCCTCCCGGTCGTAACGGTCACACCGCGACCCTCGCCATAAACAAGATTGTGGTGATAGGCGGCTGGCTAGGTCAGGGTCCCCTTGCCGCCGACGACGCTTGGATTCTGGACTTGAGCGATGAGCAGTGTCTTTCCTGGTCTCAGTTGGACAATACAGGTGAACCTCCAGGTCCTTGTAACATGCATTCCGCAGACTACGTCGAGTCTAAAGGAGAAGTATTCGTGTTTAGAGGTGGAAACGGTAGAGAGTACCTCAACGATCTCCACAGTCTTAACGTCGAGGCGAAGGAGTGGAGGAGGGTGTGGACGCAGGGGGAGCCGCCGATGGAGAGGGCGAACCATTCTAGCTCTGTTATTAAGGACGAGATTTTCGTTTTCGGGGGGTGGAATGGGAAGGAGAGGTGAGAGAAGTGGAGGGGAGCCAGACTAAAATTCGAAGTAAGCGAAAGAGACTTAACCCCCCCCCCACCCCCCCCCCAAATCCCCCCCCCACCCCCACCCCAACCCCCCCCAAAACTTCCCCCACAGACTCAACGACCTGTACATTCTGGACTGCATCACTGAGACTTGGAGCCACCCGTTGATTTCCGGCCCCCTCCCTCATCCCCGCGCTGGCATGAGCCTGACCTCCCTCCGAGGTCGCCTCTACCTCTTCGGAGGCAGCGGCTCGTCCTCCAAGTGCTTCGACGACCTCCAGATCCTCGACAGGTCCGAGCTGCGTTGGCTGGACGTCGAGGCTTCCAGCACCAAGTCAGAGCAGGAGACTGCGCCTCCCCCCCCTGACTCCAAGAAGGGCAGCAACCCCAACGGCGACGAGCCGAGCCACAGCATCGTAGCTTACGGGCTCGCGCCCGGTCGGAGGGCGGGCCACACCGCCACGGCAGTTGATAGGAGGATCTTCGTATTTGGAGGGTCGTGCGGTAGCGACTACCTGAGCGACTTCTTCAGCCTTGACACTGACCCAGCCCCTAACATCTTCGTGAAGGACAGGGGGTGCATGAGTCGCTTAGAGATGAACCTAAGGAACCACTACAACAACGAGCAGTTCAGCGACGTCACATTCTTGGTAGAGGGGAAGAAGGTGAGGCAGCGAATGCGTCAGAATATTATCAACCTTTACTTTATTCTAACTCGTCGATTCGCTCCTCGACTCGTCGCAGGTCTTCGCCCACAGGCTCATCCTGGCGTCGACGTCTGACTTCTTCAAGGCCATGTTCGGTGGCCAATTCAAGGAGTCTCAGTACGAGAAGAACTCCGTCCAGAGCGAGATGGAAATGCCCGACTGCCGCTACGAGTGCTTCACCGACGTCCTGAGCTACGTCTACTCCGGCTCGCTTCCCACAATCTTCTCGGGGGGACAGATCCTCAGCGAAGACTCCCTCCGCAAGGCCTGCGAGATCCTCGAGCTCAGCGACCGCTTCATGCTCGACCACCTTAAGCAGGTCGTCGAGGCCGTCCTCAGCGAGAACGTTACCGAGGAGACCGTGGAGTCCCTGCTGGAGTTTGGGAAGGGAGTGCAGGCTCACCAGCTCGTCAGGTTTTGCTTGCATTTCTTAAGGAACATAGCAGCAGGAGGCAAAAATCCTAACCCAACTTAATATACCACCGTGAAGAAGCACACGAAGCAACAATCATTTTACATGCAATTAAAATGAATATTTTGTTTTTCTTCTACTATTAACGTGAGAGCTTGATGCTGTCCATGCTCTGCCTGAACATGCTCGGGTCCTCCTCCGCGAGCACGACGCTCTGTTTCGGCTCTGCGACCGTGGTCTTTTCTTCGTTCCTCCTGTTGGTAGTAGCGTCGTAGTCGAGACCGTTGAATGCGGCGGGCTTCTCGATGAACGAAACCTAAGACGAGCGGGGTTGTTCATGGCGTTAGTAACAGTGAATAATTTGACGGCAGCTGCATTAACTGCTGGCGGAAGTATCGTCACTTCGCTCCTTGTCATCGTTTCTCTCACCTTCTTGGGAGGCGCCCTACTCTTGGTCTTGATGTTGAACTTGCCCCCCCTCTTCTCCTCGGTTTCGTTGTAGCCGTCGTACTCGGCCTTGCTCCTTTGCTGCGCCTTCTTGGCCTTGCCCCGGTTGGCCCTCCTCGCGTTCTCCTGCGCCTCCACACCGGCCTTGGCGTTCTTCTCCCTCTGAATCGCGGCGCTGCTCTTGTACATCTCCTTCTTGTCCTCGAAGGCCGCGCCGCTGCCAGCCTCGGCGGCGATCGAGACGGAGCTCCCGCCCTTGTACTTCTTCGGATTCGGCGCCTTCTCGGCGGCCTGCTTGCTCGGAGCGTTCTTGTCGACGGTGCCCTTGCCGACGTTGTTGCCTTCTCTGACGATTCTCTCGACTTCCCTCACGTCGTCCTTGTACCGTTGCGCCTTCTCCCGCGCGATCTGCTCCTTCGTCGTCCCTCGCGGCGGTTCCTTGCCGTGCCAGATGTCGGGCTTGGGGTAGCTAGATATGGTGGTGTGAAACTTCGCTCCCTCGATGATGTGATCCTTCGCCCTCGCGGTCCCCGTCATTCCGTCCTTCCTTTCGTCCTGGGGCAGGGTTTTGGCGATCGCGATTGACTGCGACCTGCCCAGGCCCCTCTGCACCTTAATCTCGTGCATAATGGCGTCCAGATCAGGAAGCTCCCCCCTCTCAACGGCCTTTCTAAGCATTTTCCTGGCGGCGGTGGCGGCCTGACTCTGGACCCAGTAGTTGGCCTTCCTAAGCGGTTTGCGGCCCTTGCCCTCATTTTGCTTGTTGATATTCTCCCTATTTATCTCCCAATCCACCGCAGCACAAACGTCGTTGCAATAAAAAACCAAGTGCCCTGAGTCCATGTTTCCGTGACTGCCCTGGTGAACAGAAAGACCGTCAGCGCCGTAGAAAGTCTTGAGACCGCAGCCGCCGCAACCGACCATCCCAGCCGTCTTTGGCACCCCGGTATTGTTGCGGGTGTTACTAGGTTTGGCCATGTCGTAAATTCCAGTGCGCTTGGACCATATCTTTCTGCAGTCTTTCTTCTTCACGCCTGCGACGAGCGAAGGAGTTAGTATAAAGTAGCGGCGATGGTAATATAGGGAGACATATATACCCTCCTACTAAACACTGCTATGTTACCCCAGCAAACGGAATTGACTCATTCCCAAATTGTCGCTTCGCTCCTCGCTGTCGTCACTTACCGTGCTCCCTCAACCTCGCCTTCGACCTGTATATCGAATTGAGAGCACTGGTGAGCTTCTTGTTCTGCTCTGCTAGCTTCTGCTTCTCAATTCTCATCCTCCTCTCGAACCTCCCGCCGATGACACCCCCGGGTTTCTTGCTCTTCCTCGACTTCGGCAAGGTGCTCTTGATGTTGGACAGTCTGTCCATGGTCCAGAGATTCTCTTCGTTGATGTGGTCGTACTCCTTCAGCCTGATCTTACCGCCATTCGTAGTGGTATCTCCGACCAGGGTGACGCCACCGCCGTCCATGACGTAGCACATCTTTGCGTTCTTTGGCTGCTTGTTCCGACTCTTTCCTGTGGAGTTTTGGGAGCGACCGTTTAGGTCATCTGCGATACGGGAGCCCGGTTGGGATTGTTAGCCTAGGTATCGGGCGAGCTTTCGAGCGATTTCATCCCCGGCGCCCCGGCGCCCCCTTCAGCCTCACCTTCATCAGTGTACTCATCGGAATGAGCTTCGCTCCTGCGGCGAGGAGGGCTAGATTTAATGGGACCAGAGTACGTGTGGACACGCTCGTACGATGTGAAGGTGGACATGTGGAAATCTATGAGGAGGGGCAGGGGGAGGTGACCGGAAGGAGCGGCTTTAGGGGCTAAATAAGTTGGAAGCTTGAATGGGTCGTTTTCTTAGTTTTTGAGTTTGCCTGGTGGTGGGCGGTCTTCCGGAGAACGTTGACTCTAGGAAGGCAGCAAAGCTGCAAGAATGCAAAAGATTTGGAGGGTTGAAATGTCGTAGGTTGGCTATAACGCGTCCCTTATTTCCAGCTCTTTTTTGTGAAATCTGAGACTTCTCAACAGCTGAGCTGAGTCCTTTTAAATGAAAGTTAATTAATCATTCAACAAAACCAACTACTACCATGAGGGAAATCGTTCACATTCAGGGAGGACAGTGCGGAAACCAGATCGGTGCCAAGTTCTGGGAGGTAAGAATAGCGATCGGGGCGCCAGATTGTGCTTTTAGCACCTGTACATGTCCCAACTCCCGGACGGACGGGCCGCGTTTTGCATCTGTGTGAAATCACCACCATCCGGCCCGCCAACACGCCTGGCTCACCCATTCGCCCCTGCCGATTGCCCCTCTCAACAGGTCATGGCCGACGAGCACGGCGTCGACCCCACCGGTGAGTCACCTTTGCACCTCTAAGTGGAGACCCAGCTCAACCCCCTCGAGGCCCTCCAAATCCAGCTTTATATCAAACATTCTGGGCCGTCCGCCGGGCCGAAACCTGCCCCACTCGTGATTTTACCGTTGAGTACCGCGATCTGGATAATATTAGACCGATCGAAGCGCCACATTCAGAGAACCAGGCACCGCTAAGAACTTTCCCAACGAATCCATGTCGGTTGGGTTGAAAAATCTACCTTAGCACTTCCCACCTTCCCCTTCTCGCGTCTCCGCCCTGGTCGCACTCTCCCCCCCCACCTCCCCCCACCTAGCCCCCGAATATTCCGCCTCAGATGCCCCCCCCGCCACCCCAAAACAGCCCCTAACCCTGAATTCCCCTCCCCCCCTCCATCAGGAACCTACCACGGAGACTCCGACCTTCAGCTTGAGAGGATCAACGTCTACTTCAACGAGGCCACCGGCGGACGCTACGTCCCCCGCGCCATCTTGATGGACCTCGAGCCCGGAACCATGGACTCCGTCCGTGCC
>BRXY01000038.1:69033-85292 GCA_030267945.1 Triparma strigata
CACACACACACACACACACACACACACACACACACACACACACACACACACACACACACACACACACACACACACACAATACGGCACTCGTGTTCTCGCAGCAACGAGCTGGGACCCTTTCTAAAGAAGAAGAACTTCATGGCGGAGGGTTTCGATGCCTATGGGTGCGGACAAAGCGATAAACCAAAGGAGAAGGAGGCTTATGCTGAGGAGGAGTTACAGGAAGACCTGAAGGCAGTCTTCAGCAAAGCCAAGCATCCGACTACCAACTTTATAATTGGGCATAGTTACGGTACGTCGCAAGTAATCAAACTTTACAATTCCTTGTCGTCAGAAGAGCAGAGGTGCGTCAAAGGTATCGTGCTTCTTTCGGGGTCCCTGCCCGGCACCAACGGCGGGCACCCCATCTTCATTCTGCCAAGCATGATTCTCGATTTACTGCAGGGCTGGATGAGCTCCAACTTCCGAAAGGCCGCATTTCACCCAAAAGCCAGTGAAGAGCTCCTGGCGCTAGCAGAAGGTGAGGGGGATATTGGAGTGCGACGAGCTACGAAAGATGCTAACCCAATTTTTGTCGCAGCTCGCTCGAATCAAAACCCGATGTACATGTGCAAGTACTTTTACGAGCAGACGAAATGGGCGACGTTCGAAGAAGTCAAGGCGGTGAACTGCAAGGCGTTGATCGTTCACGGAGATAGCGACCGAATACTGAACATCGAAGCGGGGCGGAGATTGCACAGTGCGATGGGAGCCAAGGCTAGTTTTAAGGTGATGGAGGAGGTGTCGCACCAGGTAATGGAGGAAGATCCCGTGAAACTGGCTGAAATACTAGTCGAATTCATGACGGAGTGCCTTAAATAATTTCCGAAGGTATTTTCTTGTTTCCAAATCAATCATTCTTCTTAGCTTCCCCGCTCTTACTCAATTTAATCGCCTCTTTTTCTCCCTTTGTCTTGGGCGTCACTCCTCCAACGTTCTCGTTCAAATCCTCAACGACGCTCTTCCCCAAAAACATCAAATCGAACACGTCGTACCCGAGCACTGCGTTCGCAGCCATAGCCCCCGCCGCGATCCTCCCCGACATCGAGTCGAACGTTAGATCCTCCCCGGAGAGGTACAGGTTGGGGTAAGGCGTGGAAGGCTTCACGCACTTCGCGGCGAAGCGCATGCAGTTGTGCGTCAAACCCCGACGGATTACGTCGGAGAGAGTCGAGGACGACACGACTTCGGGAGTTAGAGTGGGAAAGAGAGTCTGGAGGTCAGAAAGGATCTTGCGCTTCATGTTGGCCTTGGTTTCGGTAGTCGTGGAAGTGCTGGGGGGTTGTCGGGTGTGTGAGAATAGTTCTTCGGCTGGGTCGAATACGCTTCCTCTTTTTCTTCTCGCTCACCTGTTTATTTTGTACGAGAGGGTGGCCTCTCCCGCTTCTGGGGCTATCACGAAGTCCTCGTCGGCCTCCACCGTCACGACGCAGCAGGAAGTCTCCGGGTCATTCAACGTCTCCCAAGACGGATCCTGAGCGCTGGGGAAGGTCACGTGGCACCATGACGTTCTGGGGGTGAACTTGGGAGGCTGAGGTTCAGCCCCGATGTCGCCCTGCTTTACCCCCATGCGGTTGCCCGCCTCGTCGTGCTTGACCTCGTCGACGGGCAAGCTCGCGGAGGGGAGCCTCCAAAAATCGGCGCAAGGAAGCTCCAGCTCTGACGACGATTTATTGAAGGTCAGGTAGAGCTTCAAGAGCGGACGGCGCTCCTTCAGGAGCTCGAGGTTCTCCACAGGGGTCTTGGAGCGGATGGAGGAGTCGATTAGGTTCACCAAGGTGTGCTGGAGGGGGAGGGAAGAGATCACGGCTGTTTTGGCAGTGAAGACTCTGCCGTCGGAGGTTTTCACGCCGGTGCATTTAGGTGGTGGAGCGGTGGAAGTGGCGGAAGAGGACGAATCAGCGGGGGTTTCGAAGACCAGTCTCTCGATCTTTGTGTCTCCGAGGTTGTAAACTTCTCCACCGGCCTGTGCAAGTTTGCGTTAGAGAACCTCCATTGAAGTAGTGAACGGATCCAGTTCTGTTATTGTTAGTTCTAATTTCTTATCATCCCTCACCTCCTTAATAACATTCTCCATAGCCTTCCCCAAAACCCTCCCCCCCCCCACAGGCCTCCAAGCCCCCTCCCCCCCCCCCGCCTCCAAAACCTGCACCCCCATCGAACACGAACTCATCGATATATTCTCAGCCTTAAAACCCACCCCCGCGATATGCGATCTAACTAGAGGCGTCGCCGATTTCGGGATCAAAGAACGGAAGAGGTCCTGAGAATAACGGACGCTGCATTCGTGGAAGGAACCTTTGCCGAGGTAACCCCCGAAAGCGTCCATGAGACTTTGAGTGTTGGGGTCGATTATTTTTCTGTTGAAGAACTTTGAAGCGTCGGATTTTAGGAGAGAGCAAGCGTGGAGGTAAGGTTCGAGGGAGGTGGAACCGTCGAAACCGTCGAGGAGGACGGACGAGAAATCGGAGATCAGGGAGGAGGACACGACAAAAGGCGCAGATTGACCGCATTGGATTATGGAGGAGGCGTAGGCGTTGGAGGGGGAGCCGAGGCGGTAGAGGCGGACGCCCCCTAGGGGGTCGGACGAGGTGCGGACAGCGGCGGAGAGGTGCTTCTGGATAGGGAGGAGCCTTTTGGCTGTGAAGTCCTCCGAGTCGAACGTCACTCCGTCGTGGGTCACGGAGGAGATAGAGCAGCCGCCCTCGGAGATCAGGAGGACCTTGAAGTTCTGGAGGGACAGGAGGGAGGCGGCGTAGAGGGAGGAGAGGCCGGGACCGAGGATTATCACGTCGTATTCGGTGGAGGAGTCAGGGGGGAGGGCGGAGGAGCCTACGGGGGGGAGGGAGGAGGAGGAGGTGAGGTTGTTGAAGGCGGGGGAGTTCTTCAGGTTCAGGATCGACGGTTTAGGGGAGGAGGAGTCGTTTGGCCCCGTGAACTGCTTCTTCCGGTACCCGGAGACGAAGCGGGCGAGGGCCAGGGTCAGGATGATGAACCACGGCTTGAGGGAGAGCAGGAAGCACACGATGAGGCCCAGCAGGGTCGGAGGGAGGCTGAAGCGGTTCAGCATCGCCAGGAACATCACGATGCCGCCGGGGGACATCCTAGGCTCCCCGAAGGGAGAGAAGTTCGAGTGCAAGTACGCCCTCTGGAGCGTCTTGATGTAGGAGGAGACGGTGGGGTTGGTTATCAGAGGCTTCAGGAAGCCGTATTTTTCCGTGAGGATGCGGGAGAACTTGGCGGCGTTTATGGTGGAAGGCAAGTCGTTTGTGACGGAATCTTGAAGTTGTTGGAGGTAGTTGGAGAAGTTGTCGAGTTCCTCTAGAGTCTTGGCGTCTGGATCATTGTAGAAGGAGTTGTTGTTGTTGTTGTCTGTGTTGTCTGTGTTGTCGGTGTTTTCAGTATCGTCAGTGTCGTCGTCAGCGTCGTCGTCGCCTGTTTGGGTTCCTGAATCATCAGCGTCGACATCATCTTTGTCATTGTTAGCGTCATTGTTAGCGTTCGAATGATCATCGTTGACGTGTGCTAGCTTTTCTAACGTCTCTAACTCCCTCTCAGCGGCAGCGGCAGCATTAGCTTCGGCTTGATCCTTTAGTTTTTGTGTGATTATTGGTAGAGGACTTAAGGCCTGTAAATTGGGCATTGTATTTAGAGCCTTTTAAAGCCTTTTAATTACACTTTTCAGGCTGTCCTTGTAATATTACGAAGCCCTGACAGTGATATATAGGCAGATGAGTGGATAAAAGTAACTAAATAGCGTTGTAGGCGGTCAGAAGGCGTCGGGGCTGAAAAGGCGATGTATGTCGTGAATTAATAGAGGGTTTTTATTCTTCAACGCACACTTATAACGTTTCGGGAGGATGAACAGGCGGAAGAGGTTCTAAATGACAATGGGGACGGTGTGGCTCTGTAAGTACGGAAATAATTTTGGGGAAACTCCTCCAGACAAATGACCAAAATCACCATTGCTTTTTTGACACAACTGATTTTTCCTCTTTGCTTTGTCCTGATCTTAAATCATCGAAAAGACGTACACAACATCCAAGAATACATCAGAATACTTTTCGGTGAGTGTCAGGGCAGCTTTCTACACAGCTTCAGGCGGTCCATTCTTGCGCCCCCGTCTCGTTTGAGCTATAAACATGAAATACCGGCATGAAAACGTTAGCTAACAGATCTCATTTCACTCCCCTTCCAATTTCATTGTCTTCCTGCGCCAGATCGCCCCCTTAAGCCCCGCAGTCGTTACATCCGCATAGATATCTAGGTTCGTCACTTGCGCGGACCGCTAGACGTCAACGAAGGGAAGGTTAGAGCTCGTCGCTCGTGACCGTCGCTCGTAACCGTCCCCCAAGCAAGCCTCCCCCCTTCCCCCCCCTTCTCCCCCCGACCTCAAGACAATGAGCGCCTTCAAGACCCTGAAGTTAGCGTCCTCCCCCGCCATCGAGTCCGCGGCGACCCTCGCCCGTGTCGTCGCCACCGTCGCCGCCAAGTCCATCCCCTTCATAGACTCCCTCCTCTGCGTAATCGAGGAGGTCGAGAAAATGCAGAGCGACAACAACTTCAACTCTCATATGATGGAGATAATAAATCTCCTCGTCACGTCGATCTCGTCTAGCCTCCGGGCCGTGAAGAAGACGAACTTCGTTGACGACGAGGAGCACGACCAGACAACACTCAAGAAACTAGGCGACGATATCATCCACGCGGCGAAGTTCATCAAGATGTACATGTCCACGCAGTGGCATAACAAGTACTTCAAGGCTTCGGCTTACACGTCTGAGTTCGAGATGTTGTCGAAGAAACTTTTGTACGGGATGCAGTGTCTGCACTTTGAGTTCTCGGCTACCGAGGGGAAGAGGAACAAGAAGCTGACCGAGGATATCATGACGAAGCTGAACGCCGCGAAGAGCAAGGACGAGGTCGCCGAGGCTATGAAGAGGGTCGAGGAGGAGGCGAAGGAGACCAAGAGGAACCTCGAGATCGCGCAGGAGCTGCTTCAGAGCCAGGGGGAGAAGAACGCAGAGGAGGTAGAGAAGAAGGCCGAGGAGGCGAGGGCCATGGAGGAGAAGCTGCAGGCGGCGGACGCGAAGATCAAGGAGGCCGAGGCGATGAAGGCGCAGGTCGAGGCAGCCAAGGACGAGGAGATCGCGGAGCTCAAGAAGAAGCTCGAGGAGAGCGCGAAGCAGTCGGAGGAGGAGAAGTTGGAGCAAGAAAAAATTATGAAGGAGAGGGAAGAGGCTCTGGAGAAGAAGCGGGCGGAGCTCGTGAGGGACGCGGAGAACCGCGCCGGAGGCGAGGAGGAGGGGAAGGAGGAGGAGGAAGAGGAGGAGCAGCACGAGGACGCCTTCTCCGCCACCCTCGACAAGATCGTGGCGGGAGATTACTGCCCCCCGGAGGCGCTGAAGTTGTTGAAGGAGCTGGGCGAATCGTGTCGCTGGGGCGTATCTCCCGACGGATTCGTGCTTGACTGCGAGCTTGAGACTACCATCTTCAACCTCCTGAGCGAGGCGACGAAGTTGGAGGACATCGCGCTGCAGCTCGAGGAGCACGGAGATCAGGAGGGCGCGGACGAAATGGGTGAGAGAGAGAAAGGAGCGAGCGAAGCGAAGCAAGCGCTATGGAACAGAGTTAATTAATTATCTAACGCGAACATCGCTTTTTTGTTCGTCGCAGATGATAAGGCCGAGGACTTCATGAGAAGGGTCACCGAGCTCGAGGACCACCACAAGGGCATCGTCCTCCCGACGGCCTCCTCGTTGCTGTTCGCAATTGAGCGAATGTTAGGTGAGAAGCCGAGGGGAGCGAAGCGAAGCGACGAGCCGGGAACGTAGCTCATGTATGTTATCAACTTCCCGTGACTCACTTCGCTTCGCTCGTTGCAGATTGGAACGATGAAGCCAAGAGGGCTTTGGCCAACGCAAACGCCGACGAACTGGTCGCCAAGAACGTCGTCGTGAAGGAGAAGCGCGCCGCCGCAGCCGAGGCGGAGGTAAAGTGGCGAGCGGCCAGGAAATCCACGGATCCGGAGGTGCGCAAGAACCGAAAGCAGCTCAGGAAAGATCTTGATCTGGCAAACAAGGCCGCGCTCGAAGCCGAATTCAATGTGGGTATATTCCGCCCCGACGACGGCGCCGAAGCGGAGAAGCTGCGTCTTCAGAATATCGAGGTCATCAGGGCGATCCTCGTCACCGCGGAGCAGAAGGAGACGGAGACTAAGGACCTGGATTGGGAAAAGACAGGCAAGGAACCCGTCGAGAAGAGCCGCGACACCGGGAAGGAAATCTGGTCGCATTTTCGAAGGTTCGCGAAGCGGGGCGACGTCGAATTTGAGAAGGCTCTGCTCGCGAGTTTGAAGGAAGAGCTCAGCGAGAGCGAGAGGGAGGAGCGGCTCCAGTACATGGAGACCTCCTTGGCATTGATTGGTCTGCCCCAGGCGGATTTTGAGAGGAAGTTGAAGGGGCTCGAGTGTCGTGGTAGGCAGATTGTTGAACTCAGCAAGGCCCTTATTGGGGTGAAGTACGAGTTCAAGGGCAGCTTTGAGGAAAAATTGAAAAGGACAGATAATGATATAAAACAAGCGGTGAGAGAATGGTGCAGTTCGAGGAGCGCGGCGGAGGAATAGTACGGGCACATAAGCGACTGGAATGTGAGTGCGGTGACGAATATGGAGGTTTTGTTTAGGGGTGATTCAAGTTCGTATGCTGGAGAGGGAGCGAGACAGTTTAACGAAGACCTATCTTCGTGGGATGTAGGGAACGTCACAAATATGTCTCATGCTTTCAATTATGCGCATGCCTTCAACGGCGATATCTCGTCCTGGAACACCGGCAATGTAACAAATATGCATTATATGTTCTGCAATGCCTCAGCGTTCAACGGCGATATCTCGTCCTGGAACACCGGCAATGTAACAAATATGCATTATATGTTCTGCAATGCCTCAGCGTTCAACGGCGATATCTCGTCCTGGAACACCGGCAATGTAACAAATATGCAAAATATGTTCTGCAATGCCTCAGCGTTCAACAGAGACACGATAAAGAACTGGAACATATCGAAAATCTCAAACAGCAGCAACAGACCGTGAGCGCATCCAAAACCAAAATAGAAACAAATCACCCCCCACACAAATTTTAATATTAAAAAAACAAACAATCCAAATCACAACATTATCAACATCATTTGTCGTCACACATCTCATAACCCATAAATTATAATATTCTCGTGAAACTAAAAGGGCGTTTCCTCCACGTCGACTTCGACGTCCACCCCGACCCACCCGTCGACCAAAACCTTCACCTTGCACGGCCCCCTGGCGCCCTCTCCGACTGCAATTTCGACCTCTATGTTGTCAACTCCGTTCCTGCCTCCGTTCTTCAAGCCCACGCTTTTCGGCGCAGCCAGGAGCTGCCTCGTTCCGCTGCTGCCCACTAGAACCGAGATTCCACTATCTCCTCCTCCTCCTCCTCCTCCTCTCCCCCCCCTCCCGCCCCCCCTTCCTCCCCTTCCGCCGCCGCCTCCTCCCCCCCCCCTGACCTTCAGCTCCACCTTTATCACGCCCTCGCCCTTCGCAGCGCCCTTGCTCGCCTTGACGCTCTCAAGGTGCGGGACCCTGGCCAGGTCCTCGAGCACGCGCCCCGCCTTGAAGGCCCCTGCGCTCTTGAGCTTCCGCAGGAACTCGTCGTCTCCTCCCCTACCGCCCTCCAAGCTCTTAATCTTGAGCTCCTTCAGATCCTTCCAGCCGCCCTTGTCCAGGAACCTCGCGCAGGCCGCCTCCCTGTCCTCGAAGTCCCCCTTGCCGACGATTCCGCCCACCTGCTGGAAGATGCACGTCCTATCGGGATAGCAGCGCCTCTTGACGCAGCTGTCCGCCGTGAGAATCGCGGCGGCGACGTCGAGCATCCCGTCCTTCGCCCCATCCCCGTCGCCCACGCACACAAACAGCATGGCGGCGAAGAGCCTCCCGAGCTGATCGACGACGGTCCTCGTGTCGTTGATGTAGTCGGAGATGGGCAGTTCCTGAGCTTCGTCCAGCCAGGCCTGGATCAGGAGCCAGCACTTGCAGTGCGGGTCCAAAAAATCCATCTCGCTCGTGACTCCCCACCTGACGTCCCCGCTCAAGTCCTCGTTCAAGTTCTCCTCGTTGTGCCTCACGGGCAGCTCATCCATTTCCGTGCAGTAGCTGATGATTCTAATGACGTCCGCCACCGCGGCCTCCTCTGTCGACCCACCCATCACGAGCAACGGAACGTTCACAGACACGGTGTTAGATCTCTCATCCAACTCAACCCTAAACCTAAACCCTTTTCCACCCTCTCCCACTTTGCTTCTCACCTAATTCTCCACGAGCCTTCACCAACTCGCCACGCAACCCCCTCAGCCCGTCCCGCATCTCCTGGGGAGCCTTGTGGTGCAGGTAGAACTTGCTCGCAGCCCTGCCAAGGGCGGTGGAGAGGATCAGGATCCTGTCCTCCTCCTTCCCCAGGAACTCGGCCCCCTTCGCCTCGCCCTCCACGAGCTCCAGGCACCCCGTCCCCTGCAGCGTCTCAACCGTCTCCTTGGTCATTTTCAGCATGAACGCCTCGATCTCCTCCGCCTCCCCGGTCCCCTCGCAGCCGTAGTAGCTGGGATTCTTGAGGAGCCGGCGGTAGAAGTAGCTCCACTTCAAGAAGCCCACGCCCTCGTTGAAGCTGCTGAGCGTGCCGGTGGCCACCTCGGCGTTGAGGATCTCGCAGATGCGCCCCTGCAGCTTGCTCTCCACGGGGAAGGGATCGTAGAGGAACTTCCTGTAGAAGTTCTTCTTGCCCTCCTGGACCAGCACACAGGCGACGCCGAGCGTGTCGAACTGAGGCCTTCCGGCGCGGCCCATCATCTGCAGGACGTCCGTCACAGGATAGTCCACGTAGCGCGAAGTCTTGCCGTCGAAGAACTCGGTGCCCTTCACGATGACGAGGTGCGCGGGGAGGTTCACTCCCCAGGCGAGGGTGGAAGTAGCCACCAGCACCTGAATCTCGCCGTCCAAGAAGAGCTTCTCCACCACCTCCCTGTCGCTCCCGCTGAGGCCGGCGTGGTGGAGGCCGATGCCGAACTGCAGCGTGTGCTTCAGCGCCCCGTCGCCGATGGTCTGGCAGACCAAGTCCATGTCGACGTCCCCCTTGCCGGTCAGGAAGAGCCTCGGATCCTCGTCCCCGGCGGCGTAGCTGATGAGGTCCAGCGCCGTCAATCGCGTCTGCCTCCTCGAAGCGACGAAAATGATCACGGGCTTGCCGTACGAGTGCTCCTTGATCGCGGCGTAGCACGGTTTGTTCATCGTCGCCATTCTCGGACAGTAGTGCCTGCCAGGGAAGCCTTGGATGTGAACCTCCATGGGAATGGGGCGCACCGACGGCCTGAAGTTGTACATACCAATGCCGCGGTTCGGAGGATCGAAGCTGCGACGATGATTGGTATTTAGCGAGGGTTAGCGCCTAGAAGTAAATTATGTTGGTGGCGACTTTCTCTCACCTTATCCCCATCCACTCGCTTAGGTCGACCGGGTTCGCCAAGGCCGTCGAAAGGCCCACGATTCGAGTTCCCGCGAAGGCCTCGCCCCCCCCCTCTCCTTCCTTCGCCTCTCCCTTCACCACCTCGCTGATGTACCTGGTGCGGCTCACAATCGCCTCCAGCACGGCTCCCCTCTCCTCGCCCAGGAGGTGAATCTCGTCGATGACCAAGAGGCCAACGTCCTTCGTGAACTTCCTGCCGCTCTCCTTCCAGCCCCTCGTGATGAGGTCCCACTTCTCGGGCGTGCACACGAGGACGTCGGCCTTGGCCATCGTCCGGCTGTCGTGGGTGGTGTCGCCGCTCAGCTCCAAGACCCTCCAGCCCAATTTGTCGCCCAGGTTCTTCCTCCACTCCTTCAGCCTCTCCCTCGCGAGACTCTTGAGCGGGGCGATGTAGACCGTCTTCTTGTTCGGCTGGACCCTCTTCAAACGCAGCATCGCGAGCTCGGCGACGATAGTCTTTCCAGAGCCAGTGGGGGCGCCCAGCAGGATGGACTTGTCGGTGTGGTACAGGACATGGAACATCTGCGTCTGGATCGGATTGAAGCAGTCGAACTTGTGCTCGTAGAGGCTCTCGTACTTGGGATCGAGCAGGGCCCCGACGGGGAGGGGAGTGAGGTCAAGGAGGTCCGTGTAGGGGCTGCTCTTCTCGGGCAGCATCAGCCTCTTGAAGCTCACGGGCAGCACCTGCTCCACCCCCACGAACTGGTCAGACGTGAGCTTGACGTAGTACTGGGGCGGCAGCGGGTCAAAGGCAGGGATCGTCAGCTCCACTTCCATCACCTCCGGGTGCGAGCGCTTGCTGAAGAGGATGAACTCCTGGTGGTACACTCGCTCGTTCTCGCCGTCCTCCACCCACAGCCAAAAGCCCTGCGCTCCGCCGCACCATTTGCTGTGCCAGTCGAACATCGACGACAGGGTCAGGGTGAACTTGAGGATGGAGCGCGAGAGCGGCTGGACCGTGCAGGACATGGCCAAGTACGGAAGAAACTTCACGTGCTTCCTCACGGTTGCGCCGCCCCTCTGCCAGTGGCAAAGCTGGCCGATCTCGTCATTCCCCATGTCAAGCAGGCTCATGGTGTAGTCGAAGCTGGAGTAGCCTCGGCTCTCAATGGCGGGGAAGATGTTGCGGGGCAGATCCTCCGAGAACTGCCGCAGGGGAGTGTGAAACCACCAGACCCGCTTGTCGATGCTCTTGGCGATTCGCAAGAGCTTGGCGGCCTGCCCGGCCATACCTCGCTTCAAGCACATCTCGAACAAAGCCCTGGCGACGCGCCCGGCGTTGGAAGCGATGTAGTTCGTGTCGCTGATGAGGGTGAAGGAGTTCACCTTCGCGTGGCCGATGTACGCCTGCAGCAATACGTTGGACTTGCCGGCGCTCTCGTCCACCGTGCTCTTCACAGCGAGGGGACAGTGCTGCGCCAAGAGCTCGTCGATCTACGAGTAGTATTTTGTGAGAAATGTGTGTTTTGGTGTGTGTGTGTGTGTGGGGTCCTGCGTCGTCTGTCTCACCTCCTTAAGCTCCTCCTGCCGGACCTTGACGTTCGTGAACTCGCATGCGGAGCAGATCACGTGCAGGAGCTCGACCTCGCTCGGGCTCGGCATCCTCGCCAGGAGCTCGTTGAAGGTGGCCACCGACTCGTTCTGGATGTAAAAGTGAGACGCCACCCTGCCCAAATCCGTGACGGCTAGGTTACCGGAGCGGGGATCGTAGCGGAGCATTCTCCTCTCGTCGAGCAGCTTCGCCGCGTTGATTACCAGCTCAGTTGTCTTCTTCTGCAGGCGCGGGTCGGTCTCGATGTCAGCGACGTTGATCCCGTACGCCATGGGGTTCTTGAGCATCCTGACGTAAAGGTACGTGTACTGGAGCCACTGGCTCGCCTCCTGGATGTTGCAGACAGTACCTCCCACGACCTCGGCGTTAAGGTGGTCCGCGAGCTGCTTGATGAAATTGGACTCGATCGCGCTCTGGCTCACGAGCAGGTTCAGATACCTGGGGAGGCCCTTCTGGGTCGTGATCAAGTTGGCCTCTCCGAAGGTGTCGAACTGCGGTCGCCCGGCACGGCCAAAAATCTGCTGAACGTCCAAAATGGACAGGTCCATCATGCCGCCCTTCTCGGCGTTGTAAACTTCCGTGCCCTTGATGATGACGGTGTGGGCGGGGAGGTTGACTCCCCAGGCGAGGGTGGCGGTGCAGCAAAGGACCTTGATGGCGCCCTCCGCGAACATGCTCTCGGAGAGCTTGCGGTCACCTCGCAGCATGCCGGCGTGGTGGATTCCCATGCCATTGCGAAAGTGGCCAGAGAGCTCGCGGTTGCGGGACTTCTGCGCCTTGTCGGCGAACTTGCCGTACGCCGATCCCGGGTCGTTGGAGGTCAGGAAGTACCGCTCCAGCTCACCCCTCTTGGCCGCAATCTCGGCCAGCGCGCCGCAAGTCAGCCCGGTGTCTTTTCTACTGTGGACGAAGACCATGACCTGGTACCCTCGCCTCAAGCTGTCCACAATCGTGTCGTACGCGATTTCGTTCATCTTCTTGATGCACTTCCACCGGTCCTTCTCGGTCACACCGAAGAAGGTTTGGGAGAGGGGGACGGGGCGATGCTCAGGCCCGAAGTAGAACAACCCGCGCTCCAAGTGGACGCGGAGGAAGCTCGCCACGTCCTTGTAGTTGGGCAGCGTCGCGGAAAGACCGACGATGCGAACGGACTTCTGAGAGGACTCGACGAGGCGGTGAAGCCTGGCGACGACGGACTCGATGACGGCTCCTCGGCCGTCGGCGAGGAGGTGCACCTCGTCGATGATTAGGAGGCCGCAGGACTGCGACAGGCTGCCGTCGCCACCCTTCCTGGTGACAACGTCCCACTTCTCGGGGGTCGTGACGATGACGTCCGTTCTTTCGGCCTCCGCCTTGGTCAGCTGCATGTCGCCGGTGAGCTCGGCGACCTTCAGCTTGAGTGGCTTCAGCCTCTTTCCGAACTTCTCCACAACCTCCTGAGCCAGCGCCTTCATGGGCGCGATGTAGATGACCTTCTTGCCGCTCTCGAACTCGGAGCTGCCGACGTTAGCATAGGCCGCGTAGGGGTCGTCCTCGTTCTTGATCACGCCCTTGTCCCTGAAGTGCGCCAGGACGGTGAGCATCGCGACGTTGGTCTTTCCGGCTCCCGTGGGGGCGCAAATGAGGAGGTTCTCCTGCGACTTGAAGGCCGTCTTGAACACCGTCGACTGCATCGGATTGAGCGTAGGGATGTTCGTGAAGCCCTTGATGCACGTTTTGTCCATGGAGTCCTTCAAAACTATTCTAGCGCGGAGGCTGTCCTCGTCTCTGAACTTGGCTGGGACGTTGACGACTTCGTAGCCGTCCTCGTAGTCTCTAGTCGTTCCCGCAGGCAGGCCGGTTTTTTCGTAGTACTGCGGGGGAAGAGTTGGGTGGTTAGGGTTTTATGTTGTTGTGTGTTGGGATGTGTTGTGGTGTGGTGTGGTGTGGTCTGCTGTTGCTCACCTGCTTGCTGCCTTCGGGGTTGAGGGCGCTCTTCATGGCCTCGATATCTTCAGCACTGCATTCATTTAATCGGGTTAGAATTTTGGTTGGTGTAGGGAGAGAGGTAGCGATGGTTCTCACCTGGCGCCTCGGAAACCGCCACCTTGAAGTCCCAAAGAGCGCTCTTGAGCGAGGTAAGCCGGATCGAAGCCGACATCTTCGAGGAAATCTGACTGGGCAGAGTTGAGGTTGTTCAACGAGGAGAGGTTGGAGCGAGCCGTTGCGGCAGCCTTTTTCGCAGCCTTCATCGCCTTTTTGTTCTGCGAGGAAGTTGAATGTGTACACGCGGAGAGTAGTGAGGTTTACAAGGGTTAGGGTTTGAAGTGAAGGGTGGCATGAACGAAATTGGACTAATCTGAATTCTATTCTCACCTGCTTGTCGCTCGTCCTCTTCACAGTCACTCCGACCAACGCAGGCGCGTTGTTCGTCTTGGCGGAGAGGGCGGCGAGGTCGGACTGAGCGAATTCGGCCGCAGCCTGCGCCACTGCGAGCATGGTCTCGGCGTTTCGAGCAGCATCGTCCAAGGACATGGAAGGAGCGCTCTTGCTGGAAGGGTTGAACTCGGAGACGCACAAATCCACGTACGTGTCCACGCCGAGGGCGTTGCAAGCGGCGACGATCGAAGGCATGTGCTCGAATATTGAGAATATAGACGTCACGTTGTCCTCCCCGAGCAGCACAAACAGAGAGCCTTGAAGGGAAGCCTCGTCAGATTGGTGAGTGTTGATGCAGCGGATAATCTCCGAGGCCAAGTGATCAGGCGGGAACGGAGAGCTTATCGACTTGACGAGCGTGACAATTGAAGACGGAGGGAATATGTCGGAGGAGGAGGAGGAGGAAGGGGCGGTCGGCTTGGGTTCTACTTTGGTGGGATTTGATGACGGATTTAATGAAGGATCTAATTTCGGTGGAAGAGCGTCCAACAGCAGTAAAAGACTGTCGTACAGCGGAGCAGTGACTTCATTCAGAATCACGCTCATGGTGTAGTGTAGCTGAGCACCGTAATGTGGGACCGACGAGATCGACTAAGATTCTATTTTAAGATTTAGACGCAAGGGAGGGATGGAGAATGTACGAGAATTGTGGAGGAGAGGGGAATAGTAGCGGCGGAGGCGGTTCGGAAGATGCGTTAATGACGTTAATGAATTTCTTTCGTGTGAAGGGAATGAGGCTGGAAAATGAGCTGGATTTTCTTGGGCGACTTTTGAATTTACGACATCTGATGGGAGCCTGCGATTCAAAGGTGACGTAGTCGATTATAAGGGACATCGGGCTGGGGCGGTGGACGGCGGTTCCCCGACGCTATTGGTGCCGCAATACAAATTTGAAAATTTGGGGAGAGTCGCCCCGTGGTACTGCCCTGCCCTGGAAGGTCCGCTGCTTGTCTCGAGCGAAGAGCTAACTCTCCTGAACTTCTACTTCGCGCGCAGCCGGCACCGAAGCCCAAGCCCAAGGGCCCCAAGAAGGAGCTGACCTTCGGAAAGGATCCCAACCTGAACATTGCGGATTTCATGCTGAAGGAGGCCAAGGGGGAGACTCTGGTCAGGACGGACCTGAAGGGGCAGCAGTTCTTGATCGAGGACAGCTCCGACTGCAACGTGTACCTGCTGGACAAGCTCGCGGCGCTCACCGTGGACAGCATCAAGAACTGCGTGGTAGTCACGGGTCCCGTGGAGGGCAGCGCCTTCTTGAGGGACTGCGAGAATTGCACCTTTGTGGTGGCGGCCGGGCAGATAAGGACGAGGGACTGCAAGAACTGCAAGATATTCCTCTTCTCGGGGACCGAGCCAGTCATAGAAGCGAGCAAGGGCATGGAGATAGGTTGCTACGGGCTGCAGTACTTTGAGATAGCGAATCACTTTGAAAAGGCCTTGATGTCCGTGTTCAACAATAAGTGGTCAGAAGGTGAGGGTTAGGGTTCAGCCGTGCTTCGCAATTCCCTATTTGCTAACAATCTCTTTATTTGTGCAGTGTTTGACTTTACACCGGCCGAGGGCTGCACTTCGAAGAACTCCTCGAACTGGAAAGCCATGGACATGGCGACACGGAATCATGAGGAGTTCATGAAGGCCCTGGTAGAGAAGGAGCCTACCGTGGCGGAGAGCGTGGGATTAGGTAGCGGCGGCGTGGTGCCCATCACCCACGGGAGAGGGAAGGCGTGCTCGGAGGATGCTGAAGGCAGCTGCTTGCTTCTGATTGCGGCACCAAGCTCAGACTTTGGCAGGGTCTTGACGAAGCTGCTCGAGTGGGAGAAGAAAATGGAAAAGGAAGCGCTCCTTGTGAGGAGCAGGAAGGTCGCACTAACGAAGGAACAGTGCACGCTGTGTTTCAGCAGAGAAGCCGACAAGAAAAAGAAGAGTACCTTGATCAAGGAGTGCAGCCAAGTTAAGGGGGAGATACTCGCTCTGGAGTTCAACGTTTTGGGAAGCAGTGGGGCAGATAGCGTCAAGGAAATTTTGAAGGAGGAGGCACTGTCATGGATAGCAGAGGGAGAAGTTGCAGTGGATCAGAGCAAGAACCTCTTCAGCGTCTGGAAGGAAGATCAGTAAGGGTCTTGATGGGGAGATCGAAATTGAAGAATTATAGATAAGTAAATAGGTCCCAAGCATATTCACAAGTTGGAGTTTTAATATATAAATGGTTTTTTTCAAGATTGTTGCATTGAGAATAAAATGAGGATGAGGATAACGATGATGAGGATAATGGCAAATTGGAGGGATGGAGAAAGTTAAGTTAATTTTTTTCAAGCTCTAACTTTTTTTTAAAATACAACTCAACATATATTCCAAGTGCCACACTGAAGAGCCTTGGCGGGCGGAGCAGCAGTGCAGTCCCTCCTGATCCCGCAGGGTCAGGAGGCGCACTGCTGCGTAGCCCGCCTGCGAGGGCAAGCCCTTCAGGATTCATTTTGGACTGGGAAAAAAAGGTCGCGAAGGTTTTATTTTTTAATTTTGGAGCCTTAAGTCGTCGATATCCTACGCGGCTTGCAACTCGCTTCGTTCAGTACGCTCGTAGTTTAAGAGAAAGTGGCAAATCAAGGGAAATAACCTCAAACCTTGGGTTAGGGTTAGTGTTAGGGTTAGGGTTAGGGTTAGGGTTAGGGTTAGGGTTAGGGTTAGGGTTAGGGTTAGGGTTA
>BRXY01000039.1:0-39672 GCA_030267945.1 Triparma strigata
ACACAAAAATCGACCCGCCTTTCTTTTCAAATTTTTTACCTCACATATCATATATCATATCATCACCTTCAGAATTTGCCAATCGCAGTCCCTTCCTCACACTTCTCCCTTCCTCTTCCCCCCCTTCTATCCGAATAGCTTCCTTCCTCCTATATTCCCTCCACCTCCTCCCCCCCCTCCATAGCCTTCACACACGTAGTACAGTTTCAGCCAAACGCAGCCTTCGAAGCTTCCGGTCTTGTTGTTGACAAGTGGATATGGCTTGCCGTCTCCCATTTCCTCAACCCCGACCCCATCCATGCCCCCTCCCATGCCGCCTCCCCGCCCTCCGCCACTGCCGCTGACCATGTTTATCTCGTTGTAGCTGACAACGCAGCTCGCCTTCTTTCCTCCGGTGTCCATCTCCACCACCACCTCGGAGTCCTTCACCTTACTCTGGTCCACAGACGGAAAGATCATGGTCTTATTCCAAACAGGAGCTTTGCCGGCGGTGGCGGTGGTGACCTTGCTGCTGTCCATCCAAGTCACGCTGACCCTCCTCCTACTGGGAGAGCAGGAGAGAAGAGGAGTCTTCATGCCTTCACCCCTCACCACAGTCGCCACGAGCTTCCAGCTCCGGAGCATGCCCAGGAGCGCCAGGAACTGCATCTTCAGTCCCTTTTTGAAGACTCCCAACTCCACCAAGTCCTCGTCTGTGAAGCTGACCCTGGGATTCGTTAAGCTCTCCAATGACGTGAAGCCGCTGTTGTGCAGGGACTCGTACATCTACGACGAACGAAGCAAGCCGCATAAATATTGGCATTAACGAGTTAGAATTGCATAGCCATGAAAGCAAAAGCAACCAATCAAAAGGCAGCACGTCGCTCCGCTCCTCGTAATTTTGGCTTCGTCCTCGCAGCTCCTCACCTCCTGCAGATCGTGCTCTTCCAGCCACCGATAAAGCCTGGCCTCCGTCTTGTTCATCTTCTTCACGTCGCTGCCCTTCGGAATGTTGAACAAGCTGATCCCATCGTCCCCCCCTCCCCCGCCTCCGCCACCACCCCCACTCCCTCGACTGCCACGACTTACACTGCCACGGTAGCTGCTGCCCCTGCCGCTGCCGCCCCTGCTGCCTCCCAAGTCCAGGTAGCCCGTGGTAGTTGTTGTCGGGGTAGTGTTGCCCTTTGGGTTCTTGCCCAGGTTCAAGGACGACAAATCTGTTATCCTATCGCCGTCGTCCTCTGTCACATTGTTGCCACCGCCGTCACGGCTGCCACCGTATTTTTTCCTGTAGTTTTCTGAGCTTGAGAATCCCTGATAACCGAAGCGGGCCATGGTGTCGCCGTACTTGCTGAGCGTCTCCCTCTCGTACAGCTCCGGAGACGGTTGAGCGTAGTTCATGCTGCTGTTGCCGCTGCCGTTTCGCTTCGACCTAGCCTTGATTTGGAACGAAAGGGCTCCCTCTCCCTCGTCCACCCACCCGGCAGAGTCTGCCCTCTCCGGAGAGGGCTCTAGTGAGCTGCGACGTGGGTGTGAGATACTGCAGCGAGCAAAAATATGATGATTGTAGGAGGTTCGAGGTTCGAGGTTCTTGGTCGCTTCGCTCCTCTCTAGCCTTGTTAGGGTCGCTGCACTCTCACCTCAGCATGGAGTTGCTCATGCTCGAGTTGTAATCATAGCTCGACGTAGAGCCGGGTTTGCGGTTGAACTCGTGCTCTTGCTCGTGCTCGTGATGCTGTTGACGCTGCAAGTCTGGCGACTCTTCTTCGTAGTTGTGGTGGTAGTCAGGAGATTCAACTTCGATCTCCATGCTGTTCGTTGACAAAGGCAAACCATTGTCTGCAATGACGACGCCGCTCTCCAAACTACCAACGCTGCTCTCCAGGCTCTCGATGCTCTCGACGCTCTCGACGGTCTGCGACTTGGCCATGACCCCCGGCGGCCCCACTTCCTCCTCGAAGGACTCGGTCGAGTCCAGCCCTCCCTCCACGATCATGACGGAATGCACCGAACCAACCGAGGCAGATAACACGTGCGTGTCCTTCAGGCTCTCCAGCAGCTTTGGCTCGTAGACGTTGCCTCCCTTTCCGTGCCCCAGCGCCCCCTCTCCTCCTCCCCAGCTCCAAATGTTGCCCACGGCCGTAACGGCAAAGGAGCAAAACTCCCCGGCATTGACGCTGACGCATGACTCCCCCGACAGCCCCGCGATGAGCTCAGGCGTCGATATGCACAAACTTGAGTCCCCGTGGCCGAGCTGTCCGTAGCCTCCATTGCCCCAGGAGTAAACCTCCCCGGTGCTCGTCAGGGCCAGGGAGTGGTCGTAGCCGGCGCTGCGACGAGCAAAGCGAGTCGGATGGAAGATTGTGTTGTTGGCATTAGAAATGGCAGCAGAGTTGGCAGCAGCAACAATTACGTTGCGGGAGTCCCTGCGACGAATTTCAATAACTCGTAAACATTCCTTCTCAGCTCGTCGCTTCGCTCATCGCTTGGCTCCTTGCTGCGCCTCACCTGACCGTCATAACCTCGACCTTGTTCAGAAGTACCACCTTCATAGGAGAGTGGTGAGGAGCAGTGCTTGACAATCCCAGCAATCCGTGCCCGCTCCCCCAGCTGTAGACTTCGCCGCTGGCCGTGACGCAGAGCGTGTGCCCGTAGGCGGCGCTCATCTGTTGCACGATTTCGTCGTCCAGCGCCTCCACCTTCTTGGGCTTGTCGTAGTTCTTGGTGTTGCCGTGGCCCAGCTGGCCGTGGCCCCCGTATCCCCAGGTGTAAACTTTTCCGGCCCTGGTCACGGCGCAGCTGTACGCTACGCCGGCACTGACCACTCCCACGGTCTCGCCCATCAGGCTGCGTATGACCTCGGGCACGCTCCTGTTGTTGCTGTCCCCGAGCCCCAGCCTCCCATAGTAATTCCTCCCCCACGCAAATACCCTCCCGGCCTCGCACAGCGACATCGAATGCATCTCTCCACAGGACACCTGCACGATCTTCACGTCCCACATCATCCCGTACTTCAGGACCCGCGGGTACACACTGTCCTCCTCTGAGCCCACTCCCAGCCTGCCGTCGTCCCCCTTGCCCCAACTGTACACTCTTCCCTCGTTGCTCAGCGCAACGGTGTGGTCGCGTCCTGCGCTAACGTGTTTGACGTTGTTGCAGAAAAGATCCACCTTCGAGGGCAAGAGGGAGGGTTGAGAGTACCCCAGCAGCATATTTTTGGGATTTTTACCGCACGTCAGGAGGTATCTGAAAGTTTTGAGGGAAGGAGAGAAGTTGACGGCGTTGGTCGACTTTTTCCGACTTTTTGTGGTGGAGGTGGTGGTGGCGATTACGGAGATAGGATCATTCGGTGCGGCGTTGTTGTCGCCGTTGTTGTCGCCGTCATTTGCGTTTTTGTTGGTCTCGTTCTTTCCAATATCCGGTGTTTCTACCTTCACCTTCACAGCCTTGGCAGTGACAGTGACAGCAGCAGCCGGAGCCGGTTCAACACTACCAAGCTTCGCGTTGTGGTCGTTATTTCTCGCGCTCTCCATCTCCTTCTCCTCCCCGTCTTTCCTTGTCATCTTGGAGTTTCTCCTGATGGACTTTTTAGGATTGACACCAGGCGGAGGGGGCGGCTTGTAAGCAGGGGCCTTACTACTGACGACAACCGCAGGCGTCTCGTCGTCGTCTTTTCTGTCGGCGATGTCCTCAATGCTGATGTCGTCGCTCTCGTTTGTTATCTCTTCGATGAGCCCCTGATCGTCCTGATCGTCACGAGCGGAGTAGTTGCCCACATTACCGTCCGTGAAGCTCCTCCTCTCTATGCGTTCCGTCGGAGTGGTGAAGTCAGGCTTGGAGAGGTCGTGAGTTGGTGTGGAAAACTGTGTGATGTGTGTGTGTAAGAGAGGAAAAAAACGCTTCTCGATTGATTGCTTTGGCTTTGTGCTCACCTTGCTCAGGGCGGAATTGGGAGTCGTCAAGGTTTGGGGAGTTATGGGACTTATGGGGGTCGTGGGATTCGAGTTCAGCGGGGAATGAGAAGAGCCCTTGCTTTCGCGGCTCTGCGTGCGTGGTTAGTGAAGTCGTTCTCCAGGAAAATCTATCTCCTATACATATCATCTCGGTCGGAATAACTAACTTACCATCTCTCTGCTCTTGGCCTGCCTGCTGCTGGCTCTTCTCGCCTGTCGGTTCGCAGTCCGCACGCGGAGAGCGTCGAGGACATTTGAAGCGTTCGAGCTGCTCATGACGATTGGGGGTATTCGCCCGGCCCCGGGAGAAGATACAGGCAGTGATCAGGTGGGAGTCAAGGGGACGAGGTGGGAAGTGCTCACTAGATGTGGTTATCTCTTCTCCCGACGACGTGGAAGTGACCCGAGGGCGACAACTGGCGATTTCGGGGGCCTGTTCGCCCGAGGTTTGTAAATTTGGCTTTGGTCCTTCGCTGCTTCTGCCTCAGATGTATACGTTGATCAGAGAGATGGGTGCCAGAATCACTTCCAAAATGCCATTCCTATTGGCTGCGTTCTGTCTTCTGTGAAACGCTCTCTAAACACTCAGCGAACATCTACATCGCTTCGCCCACCCGTACCAACTGACCCCTGCCCAGAACTGCACCCACGCCGTGCCGTATTCTCCTCACCTCGCCAGCGAGTCGCCTCATCACATAATATTGTCCGGCAGCATGGCCTACTTCTTCCTCCTGCTCTTTCTTCTCCTCGTCGTCGGCGGCTCAGGGCAGAACCTCCGCTCGACGATGTCGCCGGCCCTCGCCGATCCCACCCCCGAGCCGACCCCCACCCCGGCTTGCCAGCACAACCTCTGCCACAAATGTACTCCCGATAAGGATGATAATGGTAGGCCGATCGCGGGTCCAGGCTCGTGCTGCGACTCGACGGACTCTTGCTACTGGGACCGCGTCTTCAAGGAGTTCATCTGTCTCCCCGACTACCCCTGGATTTGCGCGGCCCCGAACGAGGACGGGCACGAGCCAGAGTTCGTCGTCAAGAAGGACACGAAGTTGGGCTTGGTGAAAGAGTTAGAAGACTCCAAGATTTTGGAAATCCTAGAGGACGTGAAGAACGACAAGGGCTCTTCGTGTTGGGGCACGTACGAGCAATGCTTCGAGATGTGCCCGCCTGAGTACTGCGTCGAGCACAACGAACTGCACGTGCCTCTCTGGTGCTGCGACTGGTGACAATGAAACGAGAATGATGTACTCGTTATTATTAAAAAAATCCCTCATTCATCGTCACTAGGTTACGTAAATGGAGCTTTTTTTAACACCCAAAAAATATTTCTCTTTTAGGTTTCTATTTATTTCCCCACCTCTTCCCCTCCCCTCCTCTCTTACGGCTCCCACTTCTTCTCGGCCTCCTTGAAGTACTTGGCGACGTCGACCTCCCCGAAGGCCTTGTCCCACTTCGGGGCCCCGTCCTTGTCCACGAGGACGGCCCTGATTCCCTCGTAGAAGTCACCGTTGGGCTCGCGCATCATGTTCTGAGAAATGTCGAACTCCATCTTCAGGCAGTCCGCCAAAGAGGGCATGTCCTTTCCGCGGCGCAACTGCTCCAGGGTGACCTCGACGCTCGTGGGGCTCTTCGTCTCGATGATGGATTTGATCCTCTTGGCGTCCTCGTGCTCGCTCTTGTCGAGCGCTTCGAAGATCTCGAAGATCTCGAACTTATCAGCGAAGCACTCCTCGATCAAATCGTCGAGGGCGGTGGGCTCGTCTCCCCCCTCGTCGACGGACGCCAGCACGTCCTCAGCGTCCTCCCCCTTGTCCAGCCTCTCCACGACGGCCGGCTCGACGCCCTCCCAGTCCCCCACATGGCACGTGCTAAGTCCCAACCTCCTCGCCGTCCTCCCCCCCACCCTCTCCCCCGTAACCCCCAAATAAACCCCCCACCCCCCCAACCCCGGCATCCACCCGCTCCCCCCCACGTCCGGAAAAAGTCCTATCCCGCTCTCCGGCATCGCGAATACCGTCCTCTCAGTGCTAACCCTATTCCTCCCATGTATAGAAAGTCCGACCCCTCCACCCATACATATCCCATCCCAAACGCTAACCTGCCTCTCGAATCTACTAATAAGATAATTCAACCTATACTCGTCCCTAAAAAATACGTCCGTCCCATCAACTTCATTGTGAACCTCCCCCTCTTCCCCCTGGTACCTTATTTTACCTTCTTTATATATCTTGACGACGTCTCCTCCCGAGCAGAATGATTTTGTTTTTTTACCCGTGTCCTGACCTTTTAAAATTACATAAGGTGCGGACGTACCTTCAGAGATAAGGCGGGAGTAGAGGGGGATTAGGGATTGGACTTGGGGGTGGGTTAAGGCGTTGAAGGATTTGGGGAGGTTTAGGGTGACGTTTATTGTGGAGGGGGAGAGGGAGGTTAGGAGGAGGGAGGGAGGAGGAGGAGAACGGGTCAAGTACGATTTTAGGAAGGCGGAGGAAGCCCTGGGGGGGGGGGTGAAGGGATATGTTAAACAGGGTGAGAGTTATAAAGTAATTGCTGCACCCTTGAAGCTGTTTTGTTGGTGGGAGGTTTTGTTGGATATGTTGGGGGGAGTTTTTGACATTTCCGAATGAACAGAACGTTTCTAACGTTTGCTTAGCCGCGCTTTTCGAGAATCGGAATTGAACACACTTTTAAAGCTCACGATTTCGCTCTCTCCCCTAAATTCGGACGTATATTGGGGTTCTGAAAATGTGTTTTGGAAGCTGCTTGTGAATCGACAGTTCGACAGTTTGTCTCCACAATTTCTATCAAACGGTACGAACGTATGTACAGTATAGCGGATCAAACGAAGGCGCCCTTTGTCGAATACTTTAGCGTTCGAACGAATTTCAGGGCGACGTATTTGATACAACTGAGGACAGCAGAGGCCTGTCGACGCAATGCAGCAAGCCGTCAGCGCCGTAAAGTCAACCCTTTTCACACCGATTTTCGACTATTAATAAATATTTAACGCACTACGCTACGCGACTACTTATAACAGGGCCGTTTGAATTGGCGCAAGTTGGCCAAAATGGCTCAGGAACGCTTACATCTTCTATAATAAGGCTATAATAAGGTATCCACAAATCACTGAAAAAAAGAAAGCTCGACATTTTGTCAATCCCTCATTTCAACGTTTATATAATAATCCTATTCCACGCCAGCCACGACTGTTATTCGTTCTTGTACGCTACGCTGCTTCTCGCTACGCTGCTTCTCTTCATAAATTAGTGCCTCCTCTTAGGGTATCGTCGTCGTCATCGAACCCGAATCTGTGTCCTATCACAATGAATTTAACCATCTTATCAACACAGACCGGTTATTTTATTACAATATTATGCCTCTTTATTGTAATCTTCATGCCGCACACGAATGCTTATTTACCAAATATTGGCGTAACAAATACCAGAATAGGCACCAGAATAGGCACCAGAATTGGCAGAATAGGTTATTATTCAAAAGGGATTGGCGCTTCACAAATAAATTCACAAAACACACACACTGCAAATAAAAAACACCTAACGTCCCTTCGCGGTGGCTCGGACTCTTCAAACCTCCCCGACTCCTACTCCGGCTACAAGATCCTCCAGAATGTATCACAAAACACTGAAGGCTCCCAAGATTCCCTCCTCGAAAAGTTCAAGACCCTAAACCCCTCCTCCCAGTCGAAGCTCTCCTCCCAAATAACCTCCCTCGACTCCTCCTACCCCGGCGGCCTCCTCTCCTACGTCTCTAAGTCCCGTTCCCTCCTCTCCCAGTCCCTCTCCGGCGCCAACCCCTTCCTAGAATACACCCCCTCCGTCCCCTCCGGCCTCAACCTCCAATACGCGACCTCCCAATTCACTTCCCTCGAAACCTCAGCCCTAAAATGCACGTCCCTCTCCGCTCTCATCCTCGTCGCGGGCGGTTTGGGCGAGAGGCTGGGTTATTCGGGGATAAAAATATCTTTGAGTCCTTATTCTTTGGCGTTGAATTATGACGGGAGTCAAAAAACGTACCTCGAACTTTACGTTGATTACGTTAGAGCTTTAAGGCAGAGGACGGGGAATGTTATGAAGTTCGTTATCATGACGAGCGGGGACACGGACGAGAAGACGAGGGAGCTTGTGGAGGCGGTGGAGGATGTTGAGATTGAGATTGTTATGCAGGAGAAGGTGCCGGCTATTGAGAATGTTGAGGGGAGGCTGGCGCTTGAGGGGGATGAGGTGAGGGGATATATATATATATACTGCGGCTCAATGTCGTCGATGATTTATTCTTACCTCGTCGCTTCGCTCGCTCCCCCTCGCTCCGCCTCGCCCCACCTCGCCGCAGATCCTGACCAAACCCCACGGCCACGGCGACGTCCACACTCTCCTCCTCTCCTCCAACCTCCTTTCAAAATGGTCTTCCTCCGTAAAAAAACTAATCTTCGTCCAGGACACAAACGCCCTCGTCTCTAACGCCCTCCTCCCCGCCGTCGGTTCCAACCTCCTCTCCTCCTCCGAGATGACATCCATCTGCATCCCCCGCCTCCCCTCCGAAGCCGCCGGCGCCATAACCCAATTAACCCACAAAACAACCCCCTCAAAATCCCTCGTAATAAACGTCGAGTACAACCAGCTCTCCGCCCTCCTAGACCCCCTCGGAGGCGACGTATCGTCCCCTGATTCACAGTACTCCCCTTATCCAGGAAACGCTAACAACCTTATATTCGACTACAAAAAATACGTTGAAACTATAAGCGGACCTTCTCAAGGCGTCGTCAACGAGTTCGTTAACCCGAAGCTTAACCCTGACAACACGTTCAAGAAACCGACACGTCTAGAGTGCATGATGCAGGATTTTCCTTACTTGATACGTGAGAAGGGTGTGGGTTCTGAAGGTCCTGGCCATGACTTCGTTAATTTGGAGAGGTGGCTTACTTTCAGTCCTGCGAAGAACGATTTGGAGGCGGGGAGGAAGACGGCGGAGGGGGGGGGGAGGGAGACGGGGACGCTGGCGAAGGCTGAGAGCGACGGGTACGTTGCGAACGGAGTCAAGTTGAGGGTAGGGGGGAATGAAGTCGAGGAGGGGGAGTGGAAGATCGTGGGGGGGCTTTATGTTTGGGAGGGTCCTAGGGTTTACTTGAGCCCCACGTTCTGCCTCACAAAGGAGGACGTCAAGGAGAAGTGTAAGGGGATGAAGATTTCGGCCAAGAGCGCGCTCTCGGTCGAGGGCTTTGACGTGCACGTCGACGGGCTGGAGTTGGACGGGGCGCTTATCGTCAACGTTAAGGACGGGGCGTCCCTGAAAATCAAGAACTTCAAGGTTAAGAACGAAGGGTGGAAGATAAGGGCGTACGACGAGGGGGAGGAGGTCGACGAGAGGGACGCCATCAGGGGCTACGAGTTCGTGAGGGAGGGGGAAGAGAGGATCTTGATCGAGGAAGGGGACTGGATCGCCGACGAGAACGGCCTTAGGCGGGTGTGAGAATAATAACTAAGTAACTTTTTTTCGGGATTTCTTTGCTTTCGTCAAGCCATAAATTTCATATCATCCTCCATTTTTAAGTCATTGTGCTCAGCGTTCTCCACAATGTCCGCCACGATTTCCTTCCTCGTTCTGAAATTCTCTCGTCTCTTTGCCATTCTCTCGTGGAATTTAATAGCGGGGAGGTACGGTTCGATTTCGCCTATGTCCTCTTGCTTCTTGCCAAAGACTGAGAACCTTCGCAGGGCCAAGCCGTCGACAGAGAATCGGCGAGTAGATGTCACCTTCGGCAGGTCCGATTCGGACTTCTTCAGAAAGGACGGCGTCAATTTCGAGAGCAGCGAGGTTCTCGACGACGTTGTCTTCGTCGTTGCGGCGGAGTTCGCCGTCGCCTTCGTATTAGCCGTCAGTGCGCTCATGTTATCCGCCTCCTCCCCAACATCGTTCTCGCTCTCATCCCCCTCCTCCTCCTCTCCACTCTCAACTCCTTCCTCGTCCTCGTCCTCGTCCTCGTCTTCGCTGTCCTCCCCCTTCTTCTCCTCGTCAATCTGGTCCATAGCGCTAGCATCGTCGTTCTTGGTCAAAACGCTCACATCATCAGCAATGTCGCCCCCGTCGATCGTCGAGCCTGTCAAGGCCGTCTCGACGGTCTTGGCGGTCACGACGGATGTGTCGTCTGAGGCCTTTTTAGACATGACTGGGATGGAGGCGGGATTTTAGTGCGTTGAGGCGGGTCTGCCGTCTCGAAAAGGCCGGTAGACGTGCGGAGGTGGAGTGGGGTGCTTTACTTTGGAAAATAGGTCTGTTGTTTTTGTTGCTTCCTATTTGTCTAGAATACTCTTCGTGACCGGGGGGTGGGTATTTGTGTAACTTAGAGCAGGGAAATAATAGTCCTCTCACGAAAATGAGTCTCAAAACTTGAAAATACGCGAAAATGAAGATTGGAATGAACTTTCTCAGCGGCTTCTCAAAAATCTCATTCACCTCTGCCAGCCCCGATTGCACCTTATTTTAGCCAAATCATCCCCAAATCAAAAGAATTCTCGTCTTCTTATAAGCTCTTCGCCATTTATCAAACATTTTGGTAGCGCTGAGACGTTGAGTAAGCCCCATCCCCGTCTCTCCAAGTCCCTAAAACAAAAAAAGTCCCGCGAGCGGTTTCTGGGCCAAACCCCTCCCCACTCCCTTCACCTAACCCCCTCAACAGCGATGAGATCGTCGCCCACACCCTCCCCTTCCGCTCCCTCCCGTTCAACCCCCTCCCCCAACGAACGCCAGGAGTCCTCCCACAACCCCCTCCACGACCCTTCCCCCTTAACAAAAGCCCCCTCCTCCGCTGACACAAGTTCTTCAGTCGATCTGTCGACGATCGATCTGACAACTGCGTCAGAGCGCTTTAAGGGGTCCTTCAAGCCGACGCCGAGTCTCAGGTTCTTTAGCGTTAGGAGCGGAAGGGTTCGGAAGTATACTCGAGAGGAGAGCTTAGACGACGATGAGCAGGATAGTCCTAGAATAGCCACCGGCCTAGCATGGCTGGCGATAGCCTTCGAAATCTTGTTCGTCCTCGTTCAACTCTGGACGGTCGTCGTAGACCCTTCTTCCAGTTACGAGAACCAACCCTTTATCAATATGGTCATAAAATCAGAGGTTAAAAATTATATCTCACTGGCAACCATACCGTTCGTGAGAACGTGCGGTTATGGTGTTTTGTTCTCAGACTCTTCGAAGCATTTTGGGCTGAGAGAGAACATTGCTATGTTCGTTATCAGCGTTGGCCACATGATCCGGGCGAAAGGGAGCGAGACCCACGGGCACGTGGATGATTTTTGGCCAACTTATTGGAAGGTAATCTCTCTCCTGGTCGATCTAATTATCTTTTACTGCATATCTAGAGTAAGGAAACGAGTGTCGAAGACGCTCAGCCTTGTGGATAAAGAAGACTTCGTCTATAGCCTCCTTCCAGTCACTGTTGTTGGAATTATTGTGCCGCTGTCTTACCTAGTTAGCGAGACGTCGTCCTGCTGGGGACTACATTACAATGCACCAGATGCCGCAGGCGGTGCCGCAGCCGTCTGCCACGATATATTCGTCTCCAACGATGCCTTGAGCGTGGCCTTTCTCGGCGCTGGAGTCATCTACTTGATCACGAAGCCGTTCTTCCTAAAAACCTACACGTTGGAGAATCTGGTTAGCTGCAACTTTCAGTCTTTCCGCACCTATGTTCAATTGGTTGTATTCCTTATCGCCTCGTACAATGCTCTCTGGATGTTTTCAAAGTCAAATGAAATCACAGATTATTCGTTTGTTGCTGGAAACTTGGAGGAAAACGTTCAGTTCTATTTTGAAAATGTATACCTCAAAATTGGGCCTTTTGGGGTTACCGAAGCAGACCTTAGCAAAACGTTCTCTAACTTCATCCATATAGCTTTCTTTGTCTTAGTTGTTTCTCTTTCCCTTTTTGAGGGAGAGAGCCAACGAGCTAGCGACCAAGAAGCAGGAGAACCTAGCAGTAGCGAGACTTCGCTGTCGTCAGAGCACGTACCATTCAAGTTATCACGTTTCCTCCGGAGTAAGCTCATGACGCTAAATCCCAAGGAACTAGCACCGTTTTACCGATTTTGGTCTCTTGGTATGCTTGCCTTCTTCATGTATGAAAAGTATAATGAGATGTACTGGATTCGAATTAAATTTGACTTGTTATGGGAGCAATACCGCGTCTACAGCGATTATTTGTGTGTTGAGTTTGAAGGGCATCCACCCCGTGTAGACGACCGTTGCCAATATTTACCAACGTCGGAGCTTACTAACAATGGTACTTATTACCTCCAAATAGAATATGGCAACTATCTTTGCGGTAGCATATCCTGCGACACACCTCATGACAGTGATCCTACAGTATTTTTCGAACATAACACCTTTGAGCACATCTTCGTGAAGTTTTCACAAAATATGGTTTGGCTGATGTGGATTGGGTTGTTGATTGTGTCACGCCCAACAGCAGATACGCATCTCTTTGCGGATTCAGTTTACTTTCTCTTCATCGTCTATTCACACGTTTGTATAATTTACAATACGAACGTGGTGATAACCGAGGATCGCCACCTACAAGTAGATGCAAATCTTTTCTTCGTTCTGTACAGCTTCTCAACATTTATAGTTATTTACATTGTTGGAAGGCGCTGTCGAAATTATCTCGGCAAGTACCACAACGATAGTGAGATCAATGTTCATTTACAACGGTCTATACAGATTTTCTTGGGCACACTTCCACCTGCCCTTTTCCTCTATCTTGAGGCAAGCTTCTGTGGAGGAGAGCACGGTGCTGGTTCTCCGGCTTGCTCTCGTTTGGCCCAATGCAATTTCGCAGTCATAACCAATCTCGTATGTAGCACAATATTCTTCGTGCTCTTCAATTTCAGTTTCAAGGATCTGAAGCTGGAGGACTTCCTTCGAGTGTCTCCAAAGATCGAAGGGTTCGACGTCATTTTCAGATTTGTTGTCATGGGATTCCTCCAATTTTTTTCTATGGTGATTTTCGGTTTTCGACCAAGAGATACAAATGTAGACGCTACTATACGTGATGACGAAGTTCTTCATGATGAGGGTCTCATGGATATAACTCTAAGCTTTTTCACTCCTGTCATACCGACGACTTGGGCGGTGCTATATTTCATATATTACTTGAAACTTGGACATGACCACCACGTTGAAGCTACGAGAGGCGAAGAAGATGAGGATATAACTGCGACCATTTCCTTCACTGTCTGGGACAACGTCAACAGGCGGACGAGGTGGATCGTCGATTGGTTCAGAGTACCCGAAGGCGAGATGAGACTGTCTCCGTTTCTACAGTGGGTGTTCCTCCTTCTTGGCATACTCGCCTCGATTCCCTTCCTGATAGCGCGGGCATTTCAGACCGGTCACGACGATACCTTGCTAACGCTCTGGACGGTGGAGTTGCGGATGTCAGGTGACCTCCTCATCCCCGTTATGGTCCTCTTCTTGACTATCCATCAGTTTTCTGACCTTACCTCCGGTACAATAATCAAGTGGAAGGGAATCTTCATCCTAATGGTGCTTTGCTACATTGTCGACACTGTAACGTTCTTTTACCAACCGCCAGGATTTACCCAAAAGACTGCCAATACGGAGGACAAGAATGGCGGTACCTGGTTCGGCCGTCAGGTCGTCGTATGTGTTTCGGTCGTTTTGCTCCTAGTCTTGATCATTGTCCAAAAGAAGAGGTGCATAAAAATGGAAGAGGATGCGAAGAAAAAGCACGTTTTTGAGAACGTAGCGTTCATGGCGTTTAGCACCTTCCCAACGCTCACATACTTGATAAGCGAGTACTTTGCCTGTGCAACTAGGAGTATTAGCGCAAACTTCAACAGCATGGAAGGAAAGCCTCAAGAGCAGGTTGTCTCGGCATTTATCCTCACAAATAAGTGCGAGGGAATCTCTTACGGTTTGATGCCTCTGGTTTTACTCCTCGTCTTCACCGCCCTCGGAAAGATAGTCTATCCTGAGTCTACTGACGACTTGAAAATGAAGAACATCATGACGCTGTCGCTGCACCCGTTCCGAATATTTCAGCTGGCGATAACGTCTTTGCAAGCCCTGATTGCCATCATCATGTTTGGAGTGAGAAGCGAATGGCAAGTAGATCCCTGGGTAGAACTTCTTTGCAATTGCTATTTTATCGGCACGTTGTTCTTCTTCATTTTGGAGGGCTTCTACACGACCTTTTTTAAGGAGAAGAAGAAGCGGAGGCAATCTAGGGAGGCAGAGGACGATGACTTGGAGGCCAACACCGCCGCCGACACAGCTTCTCTTCGCGTGAAGCGTAAGACGTTGGAGGCGCGGAAGAAGGCCGGGTCTAAGCAGAGCGTGTGGGAGGGCGGAACGGGCAATCACGTCCGAGTCCTCAAGAAAGATAGAACGAATAGGCACCTAGGCAACCGAATGGAAGACGATCTCATGATGGGCGCAGGAGGCCTAGGCGAGGGGTCCCTCGCGCCGGGCATGCTTTAAAAATTTGCTGCGAGCGTGCTCCAAAGTACGCCCCTGACTTAAGTAAATTAAATTAAAATTAAATAAAAAAATTGCTGCGAGCGTGCTCCAAAGTACGCCCCTGAATTAAGTAAATTAAAATAAAATAGCCATCTTCTTGCACTGCTTTTTTAATTTTTTCATGTTGGAGAATGTTTTTAATCTTCGAAAATGCACTGACACGGCATCATTGTTCTGCAAGCAAATCAACATTTTTTCTCCTTCCCCTTGCTTCAAACAGACGGACCCCGAGGATTCCAACATGCCTCCCTGTGATCCGAACAACCAACCGGTCTTGATGAAGTCTCCGGAGCCCACGGGCGAGGCCCCCAAGGTTAAGGATGACAAGGAAGTTTATCGTTTCACTCTTCCGGTCGAGTCTGGAACAGCAAAGGACCACTTCAGCTCGCTCTACTTCAGCGGCTCGCTCCCCCTGACGGTCCTCGAGGTATTAATGTTCGCCCTGCTCTTTGCGGCCTTTGGATACGAGCCCACCAGGACCAAGATCATGGGCTCAATAGGTTGGACGAAGCCAATCAATTCAGCATCCCCCGAATACTTGCCCATGATACTGTTTGGGCTCAGCGTGTTCAGGAGGTTTTACAACTCCTACCTTGAGGCCTGCTTCTTCTCGCTGCCCAACGAGAGAACGCAGTCCTGGGACGAGCACAAGTTAAAGTCCAGGAAAGACCTTTGCGGAAGGGAGAGGGACCAGCTTGCTAGGCTCGAGCGGCACGACGCGGGCAGCATGCTGTCCACTACGCTCTTGGAGGTCTTCATGTACATGTTCGTCGACGGCTTTTACATGGGCGAGACCAAGCTTTGGACTGGTTGGAACGGTCTCGGCGAGAGGCTCGCGAGGCTCGTGGTGAACCACCTGGTGATGAGCTTCGGCATGTACTGGATGCATAGGGCGAGCCACAACATCCCCTTCCTTTGGCGCATCCACGGTGTCCACCACTGGGCCAAGCACCCCTTGAGCAGGAACACTTACGAGGATCACTGGTTCGACAACTTCTCCAACGCAGTTGTCGGCCAGACGGCTGCCCAGATCCTCGTCCCCCTTGACTTGCCTACCATGGTGTTCAGCAGGTTCTTCAGGATCGGCGAGAGCCTCGAGAAGCACTCGGGCCTCTCCAGCAAGGTCAACGTTTTCCACTCCGTCACGTTCGCCATCTTCCCCTACGCCCAGATGCCCCATCACCACGACTGGCACCACGAAGGCTCGACAAACTGCAACTTCACCTTCAGCAGCATCGGCGGCGTTTGGGACTGGCTCTTCAACACGAGGCAGGCTGGCAGGGCCGGGAAATCCGCCATCAAGCAGGGGCAAGCCACGAGCGTTGACCTGCAGATGATTAACGACACGTCCGGAAAGAAGAAGGGGATGGCCGGAAGCAGGGGAGGCTGGGAGAAAATTCTACCTGTTGCCTCCGTCGTGGGGCTCGCCGCAGTGAAGTTGGCCCTGAACGGGCCGACTGTGTTTGGCGGTTGGGATGCGCTGTTAGAGTACTTCTAAGAACTCGAAGTGGCCGGGAGAGGGGAAGGGGCGGAAGAAAGAACAGGAGAAAACGAAGATTCAAGACAATTTTGAAAGATTTTAAGTAGGAGGATACTAAGATACAACGCTATAAGGGTCTAACACAATTACTGAAGGAGACAATTATTGTACGTTATGGTCAAACACTCACACCATGACGGCTCGGGCAACCTGTTGGTAAACCAATAGGCGGAGAGTCCGTTCTTCCGGCCAGAAGGAAGTTTGTAAAAAAGAAATAAGCCTCTTCTTCTCTTCCATTTTTATTTATATTACAAAACAATTGTACACGTCCAAATTCTTAGAAATTCATACAACCACCACTACCACAATGACTGTATCTCCATGGATTTCTTCGTCTTGCGACTCTTCTCCAACTGCAACGCGCCCTTCATCTCCTTCCTGAACTTGAGACTTTCGCGAGGGTCGTGGTACCGCTTCAGACTCTGAATGAGTCGCTTCCTCGGCGGCTCCTTTGCCCCCCTCAGGCCCCCGCTCAGATCGAACCTCTCCCCTCCGTTGAGAAGACTGCTGCTTCCCAGCCGTCCCAGGGGCTTCTTGTTCAGCCCGGTGGCCGCGATGTCCAGCCTCTTGGACTCCCTGGCCTTTTGAAGCATGATCGCCGTCGAGTTGAGGCTCTCAGCTACGCTGGCGTCGTCGTCCTCGCCTTCTTTGCTGCCGTCCCCTTCTTCACCCTCGCCGCCCTCCGCGACAGACACCACGTTCCCATTCTCGTCCAGTTCCACCTCCCTGTCCATTTCGTTCATCATTTTGTCTATGTCTTCGACGTCCACGGTCCCCTCAGCGATGGCCTGCTGCTTCTGTCTCAGAGCCTCGGCCTTCTTCCTGTCCAGGGCGATTTGCTTCGTCAACTTCTGCTCCTCCTCCCAGAAACCGGCCTGCGGCCTGTGTGCCAGCATGGGCAGGATGTTCGCCTTGGCCTCGCCTTCTTGGTTGCCGCTCTTGACGGCCTCGGCGTCGTCCTGCTCGTGGACCTGGTTCAGACTGGGCGCCGACTTGGCGTTCTTATTTTTCTTCTTCAGTCTCTTCTCCTTGGGCCTCAGCATCGGCGTCGACTCGCTCGTCTCCAGCACGCCTCCAATCTTCGCGGTGCCGTCGTTACTGAAGGTGCTGGAGCCGTCCCTGGTGCCTCCCGTCATTCCGCTCCTTCCGCTCGTCCAGCTCTTGTTGGTCCCCGGCCTCGTCATCGGCCTGACGAGCGCGTCGTCCCCGTCCTCGTCCTGCCAATTCTGCAGAATGTCCGCCCAAAGGCCGACGAACTCCTCGCTCCCGATTTCGTTCTTGGCCTGGATCCCCTTGGTCATTTCGAAAGTCCAGTCGGCGCCCCCCTCCATGTCCCCGCTTGGCCCCTCCGGCAGCTCCCTGTCGATCTTGATGCTGTTGTTCAGCGCCATCGTCTTCCTGTGCTTCTCCGCCGCTATCAAATTATGTATCTGTATGAACCTGCTCTTCCACTTCATCGCGTCCCCCTTCGCCGCCTTCTCCTTCTCCTTCAGTCTCGCCGTCTCCCTATTCGTGTCCCCTAAGCTCATCACGAAAGTGTCCAGCTTCATCCTCTGCATATTCTCCTCGTTCGCGAGCCTAACCAACGTAACGTCCATGTCCGCCATCCTCGCATCATACGCGTAGCTCCCTCTCCTCAAAACCGCAATCCTATTAGAGCACTCCGCCGTCTGCTGCTCGTAAAGCTTCTTCATCTTCCTCAGCTCCATGAGCTGCTCGTCCTCTACGAGCATCCTCTCTCCTAGATTTACCAACCCTATTTTCTGCATCACGATCTCCTCCTGAAGTTTACTATTCTCCAGCAGGGCCCTTTTCTTACTATCCGCCAAGCCCTCAAAAGCAACCTGCCTGTACTTCGCGTCCATCTGCACGAGCTCTTTCTTGAATTGCTTCTCTAATTTTTCCTCCTGCTTGAGAATTTCTTTCTTAGTGCGCGTCACGGCGTCGTGCTGTTCGTTCTCTATTGCGCCCAACTGCGACATGAACATGTCGCGTTCTTCGAGGAGGGCTATGTTCTGGGCTTCCATTTCATTGGCTCTGTCGACCTGCCATTTTAAATGGTTCACCTCGGACTTGAGGACGCTGAGCTCGTGGCTGGTGTCGTCGGAGGCGTTGATGTGTTCGGTCTGGAGCATCTCGAGGGAGGCAGTGTGCTTCTCGATTAGGTCGTACATTGTGCGTTCGGCGGCTTCGATCATCTCGTCTTTTTTAGAGTTGTTGCGGTTCAGCTGTGGAGTTGCATTGGCGGTTAGTAAATATGATGGTCGATAGTTTGGGAGTATACATTTGTCCCTCGCTGTTCTCCTCCTCCTCCTCTTTCCTCCTCACTTAAGCTCACCTCCTTAATCTTCTTCGCCAACGCCTTAAGTTCCTCCCTCTTGCTATCAACGCCACTCTTCAAATTCGCCTCCCTTCCCTCTATGATAGACTCATTTCTCGAACGGGGCTTCGAAACGCCAGCGGCGCCTTTCGCGGCGCTTGCCATCACGAGAGGACCTGTCTTTGAGAGTTGGGGGGTGGGGTCCCGTTTGTTGTTGTTGGACGAAGAGCTTAAATTAACGACGATTCTTGAAGTATCGCTCAAGCCGGGGTACTGTTGTGTTCCCCCCCCCCGCGAATAATTAATATAGTTCAATTAAGAGCGAGTATTGAATGATCAATAACCCAGTGAAAAGTGAGAAAACCTAACCGATCGAAACACAAACAGCTCTGATTTCACTTGCGAACGCTTTAAGACATTGTCGTGTGAACACGGACCTCATCACTATCAGAAAGGTCCCGCGTCGTACTGGTTACTGTCTAAACGTTCGTTTGAAAGAATAATTGACCATTATCTGCCGGCACAGATAACAACCCCTCCTTCCTCAATCCTCTAACCTTATAAAGTCCCTTTCCTTCCGTTCCCACCCTTAATAGCTTCCCCGCTACCCCCTGTCCAAAATGCCCCGCCCCTCAGACAATCAATTCTTCAACCGTCATTTAAAGAAACGGAAGACTCGAGCTATCCCACAGTCCCAACGCAGTCTGGAGGAAGTCGTAGTCGCAAGGAGGCAGGCTAGCGAACTTATCAGTGAATATGAACAGGTGAGGATCGGTTTTGAGGAAGTTAAGACGGGGCCAATTCTGAGGATGGATAAACGAAAAGGTTCCAAATGTACAGACCCACCTTCCACCCCTCTAACCCCCAACCCCCCCCCACTCTGACCCGACCCGTCCAGACTCAACCTCCCTTCGAAATGTTAACCCTCGAAGCCGAGCGCACCTTATCTGCCCACCAGGCCTCCCTCCGTCCCAACAAGAAGGAGTTCCCCGGCATGACCCCCCTGATGCTTCGAAGCATGAGCGCGGGCGTAATTAGAGTCGGGGGTAGAACTAGCGTTGATGAAGGGAAGAGAGGTTTACCGAGTGAAAGTAGGATGCTGAGGACTGCGGGGGGGGAGAGGAGGGGGGGGGACACGGTCAGATTGGATATGGAGATGACGAGGCCCATGACGGGGACGGTTTCGCCTCAGCCTAGCTTTGATCAGGAGGCTTTCGCAGGTACGGGGAAGCAAAAGGAGGAGGATATGCCCGAGAACGGGATGAACCATACGGGGGGTGAAAACGCGGAGGGGGGCAACGACGAGCTCGTGGCGACGCTCACGAAGCAGTGCAATAATTTGGCGTGGAGGCTCGTGGCGCTTGAGGAGGAGCTGGCTATGCAGAAGGCTCAGGCGCCCATGAACCCAACGAACCTCATCGAGACGCTGAGGGAGACCTCGAGGACAGCTTCGAGGGGGAGGAGGGGGAGCCCGCAGAGAAAGGCCCCCGGCTCCAGGAGCGCGTCTCCCAACAAAACCAGGAACCCGAACGGCGAGGAGAACAAGGAGAAGAAGCCGACGCACCCCAAGCTCCTGCCGATTGAGAAGTCAGCGAAGCAGCTTACGGAGCTCATCACGCAGGTTACGAAGTCTCTCTACGGGGACGACAAGGCGAAGTCAGAGGCGAAGGAGATGAGCGACGCCATCAGGGCCCACGAAAGAGAGCAGAAGAGGTTCGAGGAGTACAAGCTCGCCAAGGCCGAGTGGAAGAGGATGCACACTGAGGACTTCATCACGGTCCTGAAGATGGAGGTGGAGAGGCAGAGGATACTTGAGGAGAAGATCGAGAGGTTTAAGCACATGCTCTCGAACAGGAAGAGGCAGGTCTTCCTGCAGGAGTGGTGCGCCGTCATGAAGGAGAACTTGGAGGAGAGGAAGGCGCTGCTCGCCAAGGCGGGGCTCATGGAGACGAAGCACTTCAACTCCGTCTTGAAGGTCATACTTCGGGCGTGGCACGAAGCAGCCCACGGGCCGTACAGCCGAAAGGGCGTCCTCGAGAGGCACAGGATCAGGATGGAGGAGACGAGGGTGATTTTGGAGGCCAAGCTGAAGGCCCGGGGGGAGGACGCCGGCCTCATTACGAAGGAGATGCTCGTCGAGGAGACGAGGAAGGGCGTCGTGAAGAAGCTGGAGCAGCAGCGAGCGATGCACGGGATGAAGCAGTGCTTCTTGGCCCTCAACATCGCGGTGCAGACGGCCGCGGAGAACGAGAGGGAGAGCATCAGGCACTACAAGTGCACATCTATGATGAAGGTCTTCAGGCCGTGGAAGGAGTGGGCCTACCTGATCTCGCAAGGGCTCGACCGAGCAAGATATAAGGCCCCCAGGAAGATCGCCGTGCGGTACAGCCAGGTGGCCGTGGACTCCTTCAGCGACCGAAGGGTCAAGAAGCTCTTCTTCAACCTCTGGAAGCCCGTGGCTATGAGATATGTGGCGGCCAAGAGGATGAGGCGTAATAACTTCTCCAACTTCGTCAGGCGGCATATGTACGCTTGGCAGGTGGTCGCCCAGTACCAGCGAGGTGTCGTGAGGCGGGCTGTGAAGGAGTGGAGGGATTACTCCAGGAGGATCATGGAGTCCCCCTTCAGAATGTGGTTCGTTTGGATGGACCAGAGGAAGAGGAAGCGCGCCGACCAGCAGCGGCTGGTGACGGCGTACACGAGGACCAAGCACAGGAAATTTTTGTGGAACATCATCCGCGGTTGGCGGCACCAGGCCGTCTACGGAAGGATTGCGGGTCTGTACAGTAGGAACGATTTGATGAAGAGTCTGACCGAGCAGAAGCAGCAGTGCAAGATGATGGAACAGGAGATGAACAGTTACATCGGCACCGTCAACGAGATGAACAAGCTGCTGGAGGACAACACGAAGAAGGTCAAGGAGACGGAGGATCTGATGAGGAAGAAGGAGGAGAAGGCGAGGGAGCTCAGGATGGCGATGCACCACTGCGAGCAAGAAATGATCAAGATGCAGAGTCTCGTGGACTGCGTACAGGAGGTCCAGCCCGCCGTCGTCAAGCACCTCGAAGAGCTCCAGGGAGAAGAGTTCGACTTCAAGTTCAGAGGGCTGAGGGCCTTGGTTGAGCTGAGGCAGAAGGAGGAGGCTGCGACCGGCAAGCCGACAGAAATGGGCAACATTGCGGCCGAGAACGACGAGGGCGCTCTCTTCACAGATGACGGGGGCGACGATGTCGAGGAGGAGGAGGGTGGCGAGGGCGAGGGCGAAGGTGAAGGTGAAGGTGAAGGCGAGGGCGAAGAGGAGAAGGTTGAGGCCAAGGAGGAGGAGGATGCGAAGGTTGAAGCGACCACCCCTCCGCCCTCAGAAAACCCCAGGCTTGCGTTTGTTCTCGGCCGCGGAGACTTCCGAAACGTCCTCGAAATCGGTGGGGCCAAGCTCGACGTCAAGAAACCCGACGGCGAGGAGGGGGAGCTCGATGAAGAAGAGACGAACGTCGTAAACTCGCACCTCCTCGCCGACCAGGTCGTCAAGATGTACGGCCTGTTCGAGTTCTTGAGGTCGGGCGACACCTCGTGCCTATCTGAAGTCGACCTCTTCGCGTGGAAGGCTGCCGGGGGCGAAGTCACGGCGCCTGTCGAAAACGCTGAGGCGGGGCAAGAGAAGGGCAAGGACGAAGCCCCCAAGCAGGAGACTGAGGTGGCCTCGGAGCTGCCGGATCAACTGGAGGAGGACGCGGAAGGAGAGGAGAAGAAGGAAGGAAAGGGCGAAGAAGACGAGTCGGCCGCCGGAGAGATCAAGAAGGTCGACAAAAAGTGGAAGAAGATTACAAATCCTGCCACGATAACCGGCACGCCGTACCAGTTCAAGGACTTTTTGCTGCAGCTGAATCGCAAGCTCCCCAAGGGCCGTAAAACCGAGACAGTCCAAGATCGAGTAATGAGCAGAATCAGCGAAGGAAAGGAGAGGAACGAAGGCATGATCCTGGCCAAGAGCATGAACCGGATTCGTCCCCCCGTGTCGTTCGACGTCACCAGCGGAGAAGTGAAGGACGAGAACTTGTACACCGGGAAGGACTTTGAGGACGACTTCCAGCCCCCGACGCCTCGTGGGTGGAAGATGTAGAATAAATAAAGAATTGTGTGAATAAATTAATTACAAAATACGTGCAACGCAATTACATGATTCGCCCTAATGTCCCCCAATCTTGACACCTCTCTCGTTCTCGTCCTGCTCGGCAAGTTTCTTGTCGAGGAATGCCTTCTTCATGGTGAGACCGTTCACCTCGAGCGGCCCCTCCTCCCTCACGTGCCCGACGCAGGCGCACTGGTACACGTCGGCGTTCATGACTCTGATGCCTCCGCGAAGCGTGCTTGGGACCTGGCGGCGGAGGCACTCCTCGATCCAGACTCCGTGAGTGACGATGGCTATTGTTTTCTCAGGGCGGGTGGAGAGCCAGTCGAAGAAGGAACTGATTCTGACGTTGAGCTCGCGGAGCGACTCGCGCTTGTCGGGGCGCCACTTTGTGTCGTCCTCCTCCTTGACATTGGAGAAGTCAACGTAAGGGAAGGCCGCCTTGATGGCGGACTTGGTTCTTCTCTTGTCGGGGTAGTAAATACCAGTCGCCTCCCTCAGATCGTCGTGGCACACGAACGGCGGCGGCGCCTTCGGATGCATCATAGGCAACTCCTTCTTTTTGTTCTTCTCCGTGCGAAGGACAGACTGCTTCCTGTGTTTGTTCGCCTTCGCTTCTTCCTCCGCGTCAATGTACGCTCCGGTCTCATGCGGATCGTAAGGGGTACCGATGAAGAACGCGTGGTGGGCGGTCTCGAGGCACCGGGTGAGGGGACTGGCGCAGACGAGCTCCACGGGATCGCGCCGGGGGGCGCCCCTCTTGGGGGGGTTGACGATCTCGTCGCCAATGGCGTTCCTGTAGCGGAGGCCGATGGCGATGGCCTGATGGACGCCAATGATGTCGAGAGACGCGTCGAGGAGGGCGGGGGACTGGAGGTTCACGTTGTGGTGGTTGTGGCGGGAGATGCCGTGTCTGACAAGGTAGATGGTCTTCTCGGTCCCCTCCGTGACCTCCGTGGAGGCGGCCTTGGGACGGGGTGATGATCGGGGCTGCGGTCCGGAAGGAGGAGCGGGGCTCATGGGAGTTGCAGGAGGAGAACCGTCGATGCCGTCGGGTTCGAAGGCGGGCGACTCGGGGGGTACGTCGATCTCCATGTTGGTCTCGCCAGATTCGACGGGCGGGAGCTCAAGGGGCTTGGACATTTCTTCTGTTGTTCCGCTCAGTAAAACTGTCAACTGTTTGGGTTTTTGAGTTTGTGGTTAGTTGCGATGTTGGGGAGGTGACAGAGTGGACGAACGTGGAGGGTGTGGTTGTTTCTAGCGTGTCGTAAAAAGCCTTTTATTTTGATCGTGGTTTCTTTTCTTCACCTTCTTCTGTCTTATGCCAGCGAGTTTGCAACCTTAAGCAATGGAGATGGTCACCACTTTGGGGATACAATAAGAGAACCTTTTCCAAGGCCTTTACGGGGTCTATTGTCTGTTTCTCAATACGTGCCAATCCTGAACTTCAAATTGATCCTGAATATATAGTTAGACATTGCCCTCCGTAGCCGTATTCCCCTCATTGCCTCCCTGAATTCGATTCTTCTCCTCGCCCGAAGTCTCCTTTGAATCCCATCCTCCCTCGGCGACTGCGAGGCCTGCTAGCTGCTTCCTGCGCGTCCAACATGGCGATGTACGGCGCGATCCCTTCTGCCGGTTCCTCGGGTTACACCGGCGGACGTAGGAAGATATTCCACAATAGCCTCTCCCCCGTCAAGGGGAGCCGGCGGGGCGACGACGGCGAGGGCCAGGCGTCCGAGCAGGAGCACGTCTTCGGGATGCGGGGGTCGGCGGCGGCACACCCTCTGCCGCCGCACCCCCCTTCGCACCCCTCGGGTCAGATGGCGTACAATGATTCCATCACCTCCGCGGGTTACTCGTACTCGTCCCCTCAGAAGAGGGGCAGTTCGGCGGGCCCACAGTACAACCCCATGACGCCGACGAACCCGTTTCGGGACATTTACAACTCGGAGATGAACTTCAACGAGCTGCCCCTCTCCCCTTCCTCCACCACGTCTTCTTCGATACTCCAGTCCCCTTACAAGGTAAACCCCGCGACCTGCGGCAGCCCCAAATGGCACAAGCCGTGGGACTGGCCGAAGGTCGCCCCCGTGATCGACATCTTCATCCCCTTGAAGCCCCGCACCCAGATAAGCAACCGGGCGCTGACCAACGACAGCTTCTTCGGCTGGCTCCCCATGCTGGCCATACCCTTCTCCCCGGCGTTTCACGCCGCCTGGTGGCACCACAGGGAGGGGGGCAGGTCGTTCGTCCAGCAGCTGGGAGACAGCAGCTACATGGACGAGGACGAGATCATGAGCCCGTTCTTGGAGGACGACGGGTACGCCATTTGGCCCTGGGAGAAGTGGTTCAGGAAGAAGAAGAAGAAGAAAGTCATGAGCAATGACAACTTGTACGTGCTGAGCTCGAACAAGTACAAGTTCGAGGACTTGGACGTTTCGACGCCCAAGTGGCAGAGGTACTACGACAAGGCCAGTAACAAGATCGAGGGGTACGCGGAGAAGATCAAGGACAGGGCGAATAGGAGCGACGATAAGAACTCGGTGGCGTGCCAGACGGACGAGTTCGTGGGCTGGATCCCGTGCGAGGGGGGGGCGGACGAGGCGACCCTGATCAGGACGACGAGCGAGTCTGGGAGGAGCGGCAAGCAGGGGGGGATCTTCGGAGGATTCAAGGTCGGTGGTGGTGGTGGTGGTGGTGGTGGTGGTGGTGGTGGTGGTGGTGGTGGTGGTGGTAGAGGGGGGGGGAAGAAGGAGAAGAAGGAAAAGAAGAAGAAGAAAAAGAACAGTGGAAAGGACGAACAATTGCAACTGGAGGAGGTCGAAGAGGAGGGGGGTGTTCCTCCGCCTGCGAACCACCGGCACCAGGGGACGAGCATTGACACTGATCTGTCGGAAGACTCCCCCCCGACGACGACCATCGTGCCCACGGCCGAGCTCACGCCCGTGCACCTGGGCCTCCCTCCGATCTCCTCCTGGCCCGCCCACCCCGTCTACGCCCGCTTCAACCAGAGCCACCACGGCAAGGGCGCAACGATCCCAATCAACATCAGGGGAGACTCCGGCTTCGTCGAGTTCGAAACGGACCTCTTCAAGGGGAAGCTTTCCCTGAGCATCGCGGACCTCGAGAACTCCGAAATGCAGAGCATCTTCGACGGCCGAAAGAGGCGCTACCGATACGTGGTCACCGGAAAGTTCAAGAAGAGGCTCAGCTACTCGAACGTCTACACCGGGCAAGAAATCAAGAGCATCAAGACGGACCGGGGGACGGTCTGGCTCATGTCCAGCATGCGGTGGATGATGAAGTCGCTCTCCCCCGCAATGAGAGAGCTCGAGGACAAGCAAACGGGGAACAAGATGGTCCTCGCCCCGGTCGCCGCCACGGCCCAGAGGATGGCCGTGAGGACCAAAGACGAGCCCAGCGCGTTGAATGAGGACTGCGACGAGGTCGAGGAGGACCTCACGAAGCTCGGCGGGGGGAGCTACGTGACGAGGAAGGGGACGCCCCTGGGGCCCGAACCGAGGAAGAAGAAAATGAGCAAGCCAGAGGAACTCAACAAGTACACCTTCGACACCATCAACACCTACACCATGGAGTTCTACCAGCACCTCTTCGACCCCCTCACCTTCCACACCAACGTGGTCGGAGTCAGCACCTTCGACGTCTGCAGCGTCATCGGCAGGCAGCCCGTCAGGATCATGGCGAGGCTTTGGGACAGCGAGGAGTATCTCTGGAGCTTCGAGCTCTGGCACCAGCGCTGTTTTGATGACGAAGTTGTCTGACGGTCTGCGGACGGAAAACGGAACGGGCGTAAAGATAATAATTAAATATGGCATGATGAAATGTAAAGCTTTTGACGTTGTTGTTGTTTATTTATATATTTTTGTGGTTTTTTGTGGTTTTGACAAGGGGATTGCTTTGGGGGAGGGTGGGGGGGGTGAAATGAGGGGAAATTGTTGGGCTGGTGAATTTTAACCGATATTCTGATATTCCTTTCATCTCCCCCTCGCGCACATTTCGCACTGAGATCGGGATATATCTCCGTAAGTCAACTCAGCAACGTTGAATTTCGTACTGTATTCTGCTCGCACGCCGTAATCTAGAAGGTAAGGGTGATTACGTGAGGCAGATCATCGGCCGAAAAGGATTTATCAATTATGAGGTTAATATTACCATTGGCTCGGGGCGACACTCTGCGATATTGGAACTGTTGTCGGGATCTGTACTATAAATTGACCCGCGACAATCCTTATTCGCTCCCCCCGATCCCCCCTTTCCCACTCTCTAACCCAGATTTCATCGAAAGGTTTCACAAGGCATAAAACAATCCACAAGAGACGCACAATGACGACGTTCCCGAAGACTTCCGAACGCAGCTCGTCAAAGTTGATCTTCGGTGAGGGGAACGGGGGCGGCGACGCTCGTCTCCGGGACTTTGGCAACACCGCCGAACATAGGCCTGTACTCAAACCATCGACCGGAAGGTGGAGAAAGCGGAGCGGCGTTTCAGTCAACCACCTCTTCCTGCTAGTCCTCGTTTCCTTGTTCGCGGATGCGAAGGCGGGAGTCGCGCTGAGCGGGTCTAGCACAGGGTCTTGCTACGTCAATGGCAACTGCTTTGGCACAGGCTCGACGTCCGGGTCGTACAATGCTAACGAGGCCTGCACCTTCACCTTCAGTGACGATGCTACCTTTGTTGTGAGCAGGTTCAGCACGGAATGGCTCTGGGATGTTCTCATAGTCGACGGGGCTTATTATTCTGGACCTTACACCTTTGTTTCGAGCGAGGGGTCAGTCACTGCTGGTCAGGAAGCGACCTGGTCTTCAGACTACGATTTGCAGGAATCTGGCTTTGAGATTTGCATGACGTCCTTCACGTCCACGTGTATTGCTAGCACGTCTCGCTACGCTGATGGCTCTGACGGTGACTTCTACTGCATCAACGGAGGGAATGTAGGTGGAATAGCTGGGTCTTGCACCTGCACCTCCTGCAACACAGGCTTCGGCGGCTCTAGCTGCGATGTAAATCTGTCGTGCGTCGCCAGCACGTCTCCCTCAGACGAAGGCTCAGACGGTGACTTCTACTGCATCAACGGAGGGACTGTAGGTGGAATAGCTGGGTCTTGCACCTGCACCTCCTGCAACACAGGCTTCAGCGGCTCTAGCTGCGAAGTAGCTCTCTCGTGCGTCGCCAGCACGTCTCCCTCTGACGAAGGCTCAGACGGGAACTTCTACTGCATCAACGGAGGGACTGTAGGTGGAGTAAGCGGGTCGTGCACCTGCACCTCCTGCAACGAACCCTACGGCGGGGATCACTGTGAACTACCTGACCCAGCCATGGTTTTCGACTTCCGGGGGTGCAACACGGGCGGTGTCATCGTGGACTCTGTCACGTCTGCAATTTACGCGTCTCCTAAGCCGCCTTTGAATGGCCCAACGTGCAGTGCCGAGGGCGCGACGTTTGATGGAGACGAGGACTACTTTGATCTTACCCCTTTTGAGGCTGGGGGGCCCATTTCCTTCGAAACTTACGTATCGCATGATTCATTTAACGACGGAGGTACGATATTTGAGTTTGGAAATGGCGTGAATAGCGATAACATTCAGTTAGGCCATGTCGATTCAACCCCGCTAATGAGATTTAACGTGTATGCGGGCGCTACTTCGAATGTTCTTGATGCAAGTAGGTGAGTGTGACAAGATGTGCGATCCTGATCCATTGCCAATCACTTCTAACTCTTTCGTATTATTTATCGTAGTTTCGATACTCCGGAATGGACGCACGTCATCGTCACTGTCTTGGGATCAACTATGAAACTGTACAAGAACGGAAATCTCATGGGCATTAAGACCGACGGAGGAGAACCCAACGTCTTGACCCGCACGAACAATTTCATTGGAGCGGCCAAGTCGGATGAGATGAATTCCTTTTTCCATGGCACAATCGCCTATTTGAAGAAGTGGGACTTGGAGCTCACTTCGTCCGACGTAACCAACCTCTATATGAAGTCACCAGCAGGGCCGACATCTGCGCCAACATCCGCGCCAACATCCGCCCCGACATCCGCGCCAACATCAGCACCAACTCCGTGTGTATTTCAAGACGGAGACGGCTCTGGTGGCTCTGAAGAGTACTTAGGGAGCACAAATTCGGAGGCTGAATGCGAGGAGATGGTGCGCCAATCGAGGCCCACCGCAAATGGCGCCACTGTCAAAACCGATAGTGGCAGCTGCTATGCCGAATTTGATATCGATGGGATCTCCGCAAATTCAGGATTCCGGACTTGTCTTTTTGCGACGACTCCCAACAGTGACGATGATATGTGCCTCAATGATTTCGGCACTCAGCGTAAATTATTTGTTGTCCCGCCGCTATTGATTAATGGAGGAGGATATTTGCTGGGCGAACTTGCCAGCTACGTCCTCGGGGATTTCGTATTCCCCGCCCCCTTCAATCAAGCCGAAGAGTATTTTAACATCAACGGTATCACAAACGGCCAGAGCTGTACCAACGATTATAGAACGACCTTCTGTAATGACTGGATTGACCATCCTGTTGCCCAGTCAGTTGCGGACAACGATTCAGAGAGAGACCTTCAAGCTCGGCAAGCCTTCGAGGCTCTAGAAGCTGATAGTGATTTCGCCACCATCGTCAACAACGACGTGTGCAAAATGGTGACAAAGCAAGCGCTGTGCCTTGACGCCTTCCCTTCGTGTAACTGTAAAACTGAGAAGACGGCCTGTAGTAATGCTTGTAGTCTGATTAACCAGTGCTCCGAGGATTTGAGTAATTCTAAGGCTTGCGCTAGCTGCCATCATTATTGTGACGAGTCATGCGAACGGACTTTAGAACATGGGGGAGACAACGTTGACGCAGGCGACGCAAGCACACTCGTACTTTCGTTCACCAGCGTCATCGTAATGTTGGCCGCAGTCATCGGGAACGTGTGGTGAGAGGGAGTAAGAGAAGACGGGTATGGGTTGGGGGGAGAAGTGAATTTAGGATTATATATGCGGTGAATTTAGGAAGAAGAAGAAGAGGAAAGAAAAAACAAGGAAGCCCTTAGTTTGAAAAAACTGCGTGTAGCATAGCTAGCTTTATTAATTAATTCTATTTTTATGATCATCGCGAAGCTTTGGGACAGCGAGGAGTACAGGAGTACTTCTGGAGCTTCGAGCTCTGGCACCAGCGCTGTTTTGATGACGAAGTTGTCTGACGGTCTGCGGACGGAAAACGGAACGGGCGTAAAGATAATAATTAAATATGGCATGATGAAATGTAAAGCTTTTGACGTGTGTTATTTATTTATATATTTTTGGGTTTTTTTGTGGTTTTGACAAGGGGTTTTGCTATTATGGGAGAAGGGGATGAGGGTGAGGGGAGGGGAATGAAATTGTTGGCCTGGTGGAATTTTAACCGATATTCTGATATTCCTTTCATCTCCCCCTCGCGCACCTTTCGCACTGAGATCGGGATATATCTCCGTAAGTCAACTCAGCAACGTTGAATTTCGTACTGTATTCTGCTCGCACGCCGTAATCTAGAAGGTAAGGGTGATTACGTGAGGCGGATCATCGGTCAGTCAGGATTTTTATCAGTTGAGCTTTAATATTACCATTGGCTCGGGGCGACACTCTGCGATATTGGAATTGTTGTCGGAGTTTTATGTTAAAGTTTCTAACAGGAATCATTATCGGCTCCTCCTATTCCCCCTCTCCCACTCCCCCCCTCTAAAACCGAAACATTGAAGGTCATCGAAGCCATGAAGTTTCATGTGAGCTCACTTCTGCTTGTGCTGGCGGGTTTTACGGAAATCAACGCTGCGCCCAACCCCTCGAAGGTATTCGATTTCCGCGGATGTACAACTGGGTACCCAGTTACCGAATCGGTACATGAAACTCTCCAGGCTCGCCCAAGAAACGGACCCACTTGTGGAGCCGATGGCATCAGGCTTGACAGATACAACGACTACGTTGACATTGACGACTTTGAATTTGGTGGGACCACGTCCTTTTAGATGTACGTCAAGTACGACAGCTTCAACTATTTTAGTCGTGTCTTTGATTTTAGCAATGGAGCGAACAGCGACAATGTCGTCTTGGCCAACTATGGAAGTACATCCACAATCCATTGGGTGGTCCGTCAAGGATCAACGGGCAAGAGCCTTGGCAATAGCAACTTCGACTCCTCCACCTGGACGCACGTGGTCGTTACGGTCTCAGGCACCACCATGAAGGTCTACAAGAACGGCGTCCTAGCCGGAACCAAGACAGACGGATTGGAGCCCAAGGTCCTCACCCATACCCAGCACTGGCTTGGTCGATCCGCCCACGGAGGCGATGGCTACTTCGACGGCTTTATCGCGTACGTAAAGATGTGGCACGGCGTGGAGCTCACGGCCTCTGACGCGACGGACCTGTACAATTTGAGGGCAGATGTATTCAGCCTTTCATGCGTCGCCAGCGCGTCTCCCTCTGACGATGGCTCAGACGGGAACTTCTATTGCATCAACGGAGGGGCTGTAAGTGGACTTTCAGGCAGTTGTACATGTACCTCCTGCAACACTAGCTTCGGCGGCCCTCACTGTGAGTTGCCCCCGTGCGTTGCTAGCACTTCGTCCTCGGACGATGGCTCAGACGGGAACTTCTATTGCATCAACGGAGGGACTGTAGGTGGATACACCGGGTCTTGCACTTGCACCTCCTGCAACACGGGCTTCGGCGGCTCTAGCTGCGAGCTACCCACATGCGTCTTGAGCACGTCACCCTCAGACGATGGAACTGACGGAAACTACTACTGCACAAACGGTGGTACTGTAGGAGGAGTAACCGGGTCTTGTACCTGCACCTCCTGCAACACGGGCTTCGGCGGGCCCCACTGTGAGTTGCTCTTGTGCGTCGCCAGCACTTCTCCCTCAGATGATGGCAGTGATGTAAACTTTTACTGCATAAATGGCGGTACTGTAGGAGGAGTAGCCGGGTCTTGTACCTGCACCTCCTGCGACACGGGCTTCAGCGGTCCCCACTGTGAGACAGGCTGCGCTCCTGGTCTTATTTCCGACGGTAACGACTGCTGTCCATTAGGATATTTCAAAGCCACATACACAAATGAGCACAATGATCAGACGTTCGAAGAGTGTACCAAATGTCCAGCCGGAACGTTTGGCAATAACAATCAATTGACGAGCCCGACCTGTAGTGGCACTTGCGAAAGAGGCTATTTCTGCGACGAGGGCAATAGCAGCGCAAACCAGACCCAGTGCCCCGCAAATCATTTCTGTGAAACTGGTACAAAAACGCCGCTGGAGTGTCCAGCCGATCACGCGACGACCTGCACTTCATCAACACATAAAGAATGCGACGACTTCAGTGCTTGCCTCTACAACCGGTGCACCGGCTTGAACGCCTCGATCAATTGCGATGACAGCGCATTCGAATTCGAGCTCTGCGCATCCTTCTTCGCTGCAGGTTTTAGAAACGACGGCGAAGTTGGCTGCCGTGAAGGCTCAGGTTGCGCAATTTTCCACAGGCTTTCAAGAGGTTTCGACCGACTTTATACATTGAACTTAGTCGACACAGTCTTTGAGCTTATGGCAAGCGTTCTAGCCGTCATCGCATGTCTACCATTTCTGAATTCTCAGACGACCATGGCGATAAACTATTTTATTCTCTACGTCCTCATGGCCATAGACACGATACTTCAAGTCGCAGTCCTCTTCGTTGTGTACGATGAGGACGTCGAGAAGGACGTGCAATCTCTTGTTGAGGGTGGCTGTTGGGACTCGTTTTACGCGTATATCACCGTGGATGGCCTAGAAAATGACATCAAGTTTATCCGCATCCTGGGTTGGTTCGAGCTCGTGCTGGGCATAGGAAGCGCCATCAGCGCCCGGTACGAGATTGGTAAGATAGATAGGGGCAAAAACCAAGAAGACATGAAAAACAAGGGGATTCAGATCCTGTCATTGACGGCCTTGGTACTAGATACTGCCATCTCGGCGATTGATTTTTTCATATTCACCGAAAATACGAAAATCAACTTCGACGATTTGACAAGATCGGTCTACTCCACGTCAGACGTGGAGGACAAGTTTAAGAGCTGCGTCAGGTTCAATACCCTCTACGATCCTACACCCAAGCAGGCGGACGACAACTGCTTGGAGCTCCCTCTTCCTGAACCAGAATTTCCAGTGTACATCATTATCCTGCTTTCATTATTTGGAGCGTACTTGTTGATTAAGTTGCTGTTGTGGGAGGGAAGGAGGGAAGGAGGAAAGTTCAAATTTATGAGGGATTCGTTGGTCGACCTTGAATCAAAGGCCGAGATACCCGAGTCTCCCACAGGTGGTAAGGTGATAACGGAACTGGTAAATAGGGGGACCATATGGTCTGGGGATTCGAGGAAGGCAGTTTTGTAAGAGTAGGAAATTAAATATGAGAGGACAGAAGGGAAGGGGGGAAAGAAAAAAAGGAAGCCCTTAGTTTTAGAAAATTGCATTGATTTCTTAGCTAGCATTTGTATTTGTATTAGCTTTGTTGTTGTTGTGTAGTTGTGTAGTTGTGTAGTAGTGTAGTTTTATTCTGGTGTGTCATTCTTGATATCTGTTCCTGCCGTCCCCTTTCTGTAATCCTCATCCTCGCCCTCACATGGCGGTCTCGACGGAGTCGGTCGGGGTGACGGTTCGGGCGATTTTCTTCGACGCCCTCTTGGGGGTGGGCCCGTTCCTGGCGCCTCCGGCGTTGAGGATCCTCTCCCCCATGGAAATGTGGTGCCTCTCGAAGCCCCTCTGGATGGTGGTCAAGACGCAGTGGTTGGCCATGTCGGCGGACATTTGCTCCAGCGGCATGTCGTCGAGGGCGACCCAGCCGCTGACCTCCAGTCCGAACTGCCTCTTCGCGTCCTTCATCCACTTCATGATCTCGGCCGGTCTCTCGAACGGAGCTATTTCGCACGTTTTGCCCAGCACCCTCTCCTCGCAGTCGTATTGGCGGAGGCAGGAGAGGAGCTTGGTCATGAAAGGTTTGTGCTGTGAGGGCGTAGGGTAAGCGAAAAGACCGATGTTAGACGTGCAGTTCAGTTTGGGCAGCCGCTCTTTTCTCACCTTTCGCCACGTGGAGGAAATTACAATGTAGGAGGAAGTGCGGATGCAGAGCTCGCACATGAGGCGGAGGCATTGGGAGGATATGGATGTGGCGAGGTGCTGTGGGCGAAAGAGGAGGGCGTTAGAGCCGGCTGGGGGACTGTGGGAAGCAAAATAAAGGAGGATTCCGCACAAGCTGCGCAGGACCAGTGGGGGACGTGGCCTCACCTGCTCACTGGTGTTGAGAACCCCGTCAACGTCCAAGAAAATAAGCTTGGCGGCGCTGGAGACCCCCTCGATGCGCTCTCTGTGAAACTCTAGGCTGTCGTCCCTCTCTATGTTGGCCAGATCAATCTATGAAAGGTGCGGGAAGGGAACAAAGCGGAAAGCGGAAGGGGAGGTGTTAGGGGGGAAGGTTCAAGAACGGCGACGGCTGTTTGTTTTTATTTGAGTGCGGACTAACCTGGACAAATTGCGGCTGGGTGGCATTAGAGTGGCGCTGCATGGTCCCTACTACCTATCTAGCCCTGAATGAGTGCTTTCCTAGGTTCATCACTCATTTTGGGGGCGGTGATGAGGCACTTGTTCCTATTGCTCCAAATTCAACACGAAGTCGCAGCAGATCTAGTAGCCTTTACCCTGCCAAGCATATTGCACTTCAGTTAGCGCGAGCCCAGGGCGCCACCGTCCGTCCGTTCCCTTCCCTCCCTCCAATTTCTCACTGCAACCCCTTCGCCTTCCTATCTTCTTCTCAAAAAACCTCCCCTCCTGCCCTTCCCCTCCCGCTACAACCCAAAACCGACATGCCCACCTCTTACTCGGAATCCGAGGACGACGACGGCAGAGGCTCTGACGTCTGCCACCAGGCCTTTGGCGAGTTCGCTTGCCTGAACCTCGCTGGGTTGCCGCTGATCCTGTGCTCGATCCTGCTCTGCCTCGTCTTCTTGATCCTCCTCCTCGAGCAGGGCATCCACGCGCTCAAGCACTCCGCGCAGAAGAGCCGGTTCTGGCGGAAGTTTTGGGAGGCCCTGGAGGGGGAGCTTATCATGCTCGGGCTGCTTTCGTTCTCCCTGTTCCTCTTGACGCAGGGGCTCACGGGAACCAAGGACGAGTCGTTGGAGCATTTCATCACCCTCATTGAGTTCGTTCACATCATTCTCTTTATAACAATGATCACGTACATTTGCGTGATCGCCCGGAGCGGGCAAGTCGCGCAACGGTGGATCTCGCGAATGAGGATGCAGCAAAAGAACTTCCAAAGACTGCAGAAGATTGTTGACGGCGCGGAGAGGGTGAGCTTCTGGGAGACGCTCAAGAGCTGCTGCACCAAGAATGGAGACGGGGAGGGAGAAGATGACGAGCCTAGCCAATCTGAATCCATGTCCGAGTCCGAGTCTTACAGTAAATTCGCGTCTCAAATATTCAAGCTAGCGCTCGATAGTGAAGATCGCAAAAATAAAAGGTGCTGTCGATCGCCTCTCCGAAGCTCGCTGATGTTTTTCTCGTGGATTATGTGTTGTTGCGTTGGCCGCCCGTTGAGGAGGGGAAAGGTGTGGTTCAGCCGAGCAAGGCTGAGCTTCGGACGCGGCAAGGGCAAGAGGATTGACGTCTACATGGTCGCAACGCAGTTCCTGCTTTGCGACGCCTTTCTCAGATCGCAGAACTTGCCCGTCGACCTTCCTTTCGATTTCGTTGAGTACACCTCCAAGGCCACCACCCATATGTTCGTCAAGATGGTGAAGCTGGGATGGAGGCTTTGGACAATTTTCTTGACCTTCGGTGAGTGACAAGCAACTCACACATTACGAATCACGAAAAAAACTCTAACTCGTCGCTTCGCTCGTAGTTTTGGGCGTTGCAGCGCTGTCGGGAATTTATCACAAGATCAACGGCAACGTTGTTGAGTCCACGGATACCATCTTCACTGACGATCCCGACGACAACTTGGTCTTCTACAACACCTTTTTCACTTTCGGATATGTCTTGCTATTCTACAATTTTCGTTCGATATCTACTACAGACACGACGTTCGAGAAGCTGATCCAGTTGGAGATGAAGAGGATCCGTAAGCGTGAGCGGCAGGCTGCTGAGAGAGCTGCTGGGAGCGGCGCTGAGAGCGTAACGGATCCGTTGAACGAGAGTCACGCCAGTAGCCTGGGACTACCCCTCCTCTCGCCGCAAAGAGACCCCAACACCACTGCCTCTACCGCAACGACGACGGATGTCAGCCTGGGGTTAAATCCCGATGCGAAATGGCTCTGCGTACGCCTCAATGGCAAGTCGGGCCAGGAGACGTTCTGCCCCTGCACGGTTCACGATATATCTCCGTACAAGAAGCTCTTCTTCAACAATGCGCCAGACTGGTGTCTGCGCATCTATCAAGCCACCGTTTTGTACTACGGCTTATTCCTCTCAACCTACGTTACCGTCTTTGCGTTCCTCTCCACAGCCGACGCAACATACACATACTTTTCTCTCATTTTACCCCTGGTTGCCATCTTAGCTGCTGGACAAGCCTTCCCAAAGTACGCATCTGTGCGGTACTTCGGCGATTTGTCGAGACCAGAAATTCTGGACCCTCTTGTGGAGGAAGCGTGGGAAAAGTATCGGAATGGAGAGAGGAGGATTCAGATTGATAACCCAGCCGAGGTGGAGGCTATTAGGAGCATGTACGAACTCGTCTGTGGCGAAGAAATCAAGAAGGTATAATTTCAAAACAATTTTACATTTCATTAATAATATTAGGAATAGGAGCTCAGCTGAGACTGAAACCCCCTGCACTAGCGTCGTTCTTCGTTCCTTTCATCTCCACCTGTTTTTTGAACTCGTCCAGTGACAGTTTCTTGGCCTCCTTCTCCGCTTTAACCCGCTCCTCTTCTCGCTTCTTTGCTTCGACTTTCCTCTCCTGATCCGCGTCCAACACTGCCTCGGAGTAAGTTTCTAAGATTAGGTTTTTGAACCTGCTCGACTTTGCGATGTCGGCGAAAATTGGTAGAGTTTTCCAAGTCTTGCGGGGCTTTGTGGTTGGCTTCATCTTTGGGCAGCCTTGAATAACTGTGGCAGGGACATTCACTTGCTCGCCCCCTTCGCTGCCACTGCCGCCGCCGCTACCCGCCAACAAATTTTTACCGCTGTCGGGCGAACTTGCCATCATTGATTTTATGTCATTCACGTCGAACGTCTTCAGCCCTAGCTCGCCCTTCTTGGCTTGTATATCGCTTAGCTGGAACTCTGCGGTCATTGAGGTTACGAATTCTTTTCTCTTCATTTTCAGCCAGCGCTTTAGGGCCAACTCAACCTTCCACGGGGGGAGGATGAACTCGGATCTTGTGTGTCCTTCATCCCCTTCTTCGTCGTCGCTGTCGCCCAGTTTTTGGAAATTTGCCAACGACACGAACTTCAAGGCTTCCCCCCTCATCTCCTCCGCGAATTTCTCGTCCGCCACCAGGTTTGCCCATATCATTTTGAGCACCTTGAGCCGAGCTCGCGAGCAAGCCAGCCAGCTCCGCACCAGCTTCTGGGTCTGACTTGTGCGGAGGCGAATTAATACTGCCCAACTGTTGAAGCGCTTGTGGCGATAAATGTGTGTCAGCCACTTTTGGGCCAAGAGCATTGCCTTCTCCTTTCGGCGCGTAGTAATTTTTCCGAAGATCCTTTCCCTGTGCTTCTGTAAAACCCCAAATATCCCCGCGTACTTGTTCTTCCTTTCGGGGGCCCTCTCTCGCCAGCCCTGCTGAATTCGAGCTGCGGCCCTTTTCTTTTCAAGAATCGCCCGCTTTCTTTTGAAGATGCGAACCATCATGTCGTGCCTCGGCACCAACACCAAGTACTTGAGCCACATTTGAACCGGTGCGATGCGAATCTCCTCCTCACGCAGCTTTTTTATCTCCTTGGTCGTGTGGTGGTTGATCTTCATCAGCTTGAGCTGGTTGACGTCTGAAAGCGACTTCCTCCTCTGCTGTTCGAAGCTTTTCCTGCGCTCCTCCGCGTTCCTCTGCTTGTCCCTCGTCTTTTGGCCCTGCTGTATTGCCTTCTGCTCGGCGATCGCCGCAGGCCGCTGCTTTACCGGCATGTTGTCAAAGCTGCGCCGCCGACCAACTCCAACTTTTCCCGAGGAGTCGCCTGATTCAGCCTCCCCTCCCACGCTGAACAACGAAGCATTCAGGTCAGCTGGCAGCGTGTCGGCGCCCAGCACTTTGGCCGGCCTCGACTTAATAGCCGAACCGAAACTCCTCCTGCCTCTATTCCCACCGCCCACCTTCTCCCCCTCCAAATTCGTGAGAACGGGCTGCCTAGGGCTGTCCTGGCTCTTTGTGCTTTTCCCTCCGGGCGGCCTATGGGGCTTCGGCTTCGCCTTCTCGTCCCCAAGAGCGTCGTAAATATCAAAGGCCTCGGGCTCGAAGACGGGGCTTTCCAAACTTTGTTTGGGCTTCACCCCGATGGTTTTGAGGCGGGCGTCGAGAGAGTTGTCATAGCTCCGCCGCCGAGTGGTTCCCCCGACCCCAACGTTCTTGTTCGGCGTGAGACTCAGCATGGACGCAAGATCCGATCGCACTGGCGAGATCTGCTCTTCCTCGTCCAGCAGCGCCTCCAACCTAGAAGCCGGTCCTGGCACCTTGACCGGACTGAGCTCGTCGTCTCCGACCTTCAACAAACTGAGCTTGGCTGCCATGGTCTCGTGCTCCGAGAATATGCTCTGGCCCTGATCTAAACTGCCCACGTCGTTCTCCAGCATCATTGAAGAGAATGACCGCCTTCGCTGGGTCTGCCGTCGCTTTGTGTGCTTGGTGTCGGAAACAACGGCCTGCTTTGCCGGGGGGGCATCCATGTTGACCATGATTCTTTATTCAATTGCAAAGATGTTCAGATCCCTAGCCGCGTCAATGGCCTTCAAGATTCAAGCAGCCGCAGTCTGAAACCCCTGCTCGACAAGGAGGATTCCAAAAACCAGCTGAACAAGGTTGTAGATCGTTCCGTTCACGCGAAATAGCAATTCTGTTGGGAGCCCCTGTAACTTTGAATGCCCTAAGGTAGGTCCCTCGCTCTAATAGGTGTACTTCTAAAAGCTTGACCTCTCTATCTGTCCCAATTCAGTAGGTTGGCCTCCGCTGCTAAAATAATTGGCAAATTTTCAGTAATACATTCACAATGCAGGCTCTCGTTATTTTCTTCGCTTGCTTTTTGGGTGAGTAGTGACGCTTAGTAGGAAGACGACCGGTCGAGCATCGTCCCTCGGACTCGTCTTCGTATTTACCCCGGAAACGTCCTCCTTGGGACTGGCACAACGGGCCCGAATCCCCGTGGATGGATCTTACCCAAGCAGGTGCCCTGCGAATCGCGACGGCTGGTTAGCCTCGCCTGGAGGACGTCTTAAAATGTCCGGCCCAGTTCTTGCCGTCCACAGTGGCTTCACGGTCGTAATTTAACCCTAACTTTGGCTCCTTTACTCGTGAACTGACCGTGCCCTTCTCTGCCCCAACTCTAACCCTCTCCCCCGTGTGCCTTCCCCGTCGCAGCCGCTGTCCAGGCCGATGTTATCCCCGAGGAGGACTCAAAATTCGACCAGACCTACACTGAGATCATCCTCTGGTCTCTCTTCGCTTCGATCCTCTTCTTCGTCTGCGGAGCTGCCATCCGCAGGAAGTGCACCATCGACAAGGGCCGCACTGATAGGGGTGTAATCACAAGCATGTTGCTTCCCGAGGACGAAGTCCTCTAACGAAGTCCTCTAAGCAAACAGGGCTTGCCCCCAATCACATGTAACGATAGAAATAAACGGACCATTTGTCAAAAAAGAGAAATTCTTGTATAGAAAACACACCTTTTCTCTTTCTATTTCTACAAAATAATAGCTAAGCCATCCGAGACCTAAGACTTAGCGCCTTGCGCCTGACCTGTGTTTGGGATTCTATCCGCCCCTGTCGTTGCTATCTTCGCGTCGCTACTTGTTTTCAAGGCTTTCATGACCGAGGCCCTACTTGCTCCCTTCTTCGTGAAGATCACAGTGCTCCCCACCTTCTTAGAGGCGAGTTTCATTTTTCTCCTCATGGCTAACTTTTTCTTAGCTGCGAGTTCGAGGTCCTCCTGTTGTGGGTAGTGGGGGGTGGGGG
>BRXY01000039.1:39707-111442 GCA_030267945.1 Triparma strigata
GGGGGGGGGGGCACTTGTAGTTAGGAAGAGAAAGACAGATAATAATAAATAATTTCGCCATCTCTCTCACCTTTTGCAAATGGCCAGAACCATCCTCGTCGATCTTGTCGAACTGGGCGTGAAGCTGGTTCAGCAGGCTCTGGTCGACCTTTTGCATCGCTTTGAGCATGAATTCGACGAACTCCAGACGGTCGACGCCTTCCCCCCCGTCCTTGTTGATCTCGTCAAGGTCCTCCACGGTGAGCTCCCGTGAAAGGAGCCTGGCGTTGGTCCTCTTGATCTCCTCTTCTATGAAAACGTTGACGATGCCTCCGATGCAGCCGGAGACGATGGCAACGGAAAGTGGGATGAAGAGGACGGCGAGGAGCCTCGACGACTGTTTGGCTGGCGCAAAGTCTCCGTACCCGATGGAGAGCGACGTGATCACGCACCAGTAGAACGATTGGATGACGGTCCATCCCTCGAGCAGTCCAAAGACCACTGATCCGATCGTGAACATTGCGACGATCGGCCATACATTTTTCTTGATCTTTTTCCACCTCTCCCTCATGGCAGCGGCATTGTCCTCGGCTTCCTTCTCCAGCTTTTTCACAAGTTTCTCTTCGATCTGTGCCTCTGTGTCGTGCTCGCTTGGCTCGAAGTTGTCTACTACCGGCCGACTAGCCTTCTTGTTAGCAGCCGCAAGCGCCTTGACCTGCTCCTGGACCATCTTTTGCCCAATGACATTAAGGGCCCAACCGATGATGGAAATGCCAAGGATGGCGTAGAAGGAGTTGAAGAGCTGGGAGGCCCAGTCGTCGGATTCGAGGGCGAAGTCGCCATAACCCACGGTGGTGAAGGTAAGTACTGCGTAGTACATACAATCGATGACTGTCCAATCCTCGAAGATAAATCCAAAGGCTACTACGCCGATGAAGATGTAGCCCATTATGACGCCGATGGAGAGAAAGGTGGCGGCATTCGACGTCTCGAGCTCTTTTTCGTGGTCTGTGGGGCCCTTGGAGCGGCGAGTGGGGTTAGGCTGAGGGACCTTGAGGCCCTGTGCCTCGTACTGCGAGGAGTTGTAGACAGAGGGGGGGTTGTGCTCGAGCTCTCCCCCCTGCAGGGGGAACGTAAAAGTCTGCAGGTCTGCCTGCTTCGTGAAGATGTCGCCTTGGAATTGGGACTTGCCAAGAAATTCCCCGACCTTGATAGAGTCGCTGTCCCAAACCTCGAGCTGAAACGTGGTTTTCTTGAGCTCGAAACCATTCTGTGTTGTTTAGAGAGAGAGAAGAGACAGGTTCAGGTTCAGGTTCAGGTTAGAAAGGGGAAGGAAGTTTCGCAAAGTCATGAAAGCGAGAGGGCCCTCACCTTGTCTTCTGGAGGTGGCAGCTCGTAGCAGTCGTCGTACCAAATTGGGTCTAAAGAATCTTCCACGACGCTCGTCCGACAGACTTCTCTGTCGAGGTCAAATTCAGCATTCTTCGCCCTGATAATGACAAAGGAATCGCTGCCCCCAAAGGCGTCCGCCTTCGCCAACCCCTGGCAGCTCTCAACCTCAAGAAAAAGCCAGTCCCCCTTGTCTTTATGGGCCGATTCTTCGTCGACTCCTCCTTCCTCCGCCATGTTGAAAAATCTACCTGATATCGTGACAGTCCCCGTCACAGCGGGGCCCATTGTGCTGCCGCGCCGGGTACTCCTCGTCTCCTGCGGCGGTAGCGGGCGGGTGGCATAGCGAAGGGGGGGAGGGGGATTAGAGTGGGTGTAGCGTTTACGACAGAAAAGGTTGTTTGACTGGGGCGAGGGCGTCAAACTCACCTTTCCGAGAGGCGAGGATTTTATTGCCTTAACCGCTACATTTTTAACTCCATTCAGCATGACGGGCGGCTGGGGGATAATTTGCGGGGGAATATGCGTAGGGTGTGTCTGATATCCGTATTGTCGCGTCCGAGGGGTGAAATAATTCTAGGATAAATTCCCGGCAGAAATGTGATTACTGAGGGAAAAGCTGTTGGGGGTTGATTAGGAGATTACCGAATCGACGTGGGAGAGAGGGCTTTTTGACTTCTCCTATAATCGCCAATATGGGATTGTAAAGTGGTACTTTGTGATTTGCACGATGTGGTTGGTTCAATTTGTAATACAGGGTTAATGCAAGTAACACAGGCTTTTGGAGCAAGTTTAGTAGTAATATCACCTCATTTAGAACCTTGAACATTGAGAGAAAGGTCGAAGAGAAACAAGTAAACTTTTGGTTGTAGGGGCTCTTGGGCCTCTCGTGATTTTTGTCCACATCGTAAAAAGGGCGCCAATCAAATCAAAAGGCATTGACGAAGCTACTCCGGGGCGGATTCCCCTTGCAAAAGATGTCCTCCAAATCAATACCCTCGGATATGACAATGGTCAGGAAATGTGTGAGCAGAATGTACGGCGTCCTCACGTGCGATTCTAAATTGAAGTCGTTTTTCGACAATACCGTCCCTCATTTTATCAACAAAGTCGAGGAGGGAGATGAATCACATGAGCTCGAGTGGACAAACCTGTACGAGAGCTTCGAGTGCCTGATGGAGAGCAAGTTGGAGGACATCGCCTTGGAGATGGGCTTTTCGAATCACTCAGACTTCTTCTCGGCACTGAGATCTTCGCTCGCCACAGCGTCAGAGGAAAAGGCGACTCTAACAAAAGAACAGCGCATGATGGACATGTTAGTGGCCTCCTACGATTACGAGAAGTTCGTCTTGCTGATGAAGATCAAGGCCCGGAACCGCTTACAGAAGCTGAGGGAGGTGGAGAGGGAGAGGGAGGAGTCGAAGCACGCGGGGGACGATCAGGATGACGAAGAGGAGGAGAAGGATGGAGTAGGAGAAGGAAAGGAGGATGACGTAAACGAAATGTTTTTAGATGATGATGATGAAGACGATTAAAGATGACAGATGGGTTTTTATAATATTGAAATAAAATAATGCTTTGAAAGAGAACGGAATCCTCGCAAAATCTTAAGGAGCGCTTCAACAGTTCCTCAACTGATCAACCCTTGGACTCACTGCAGCATGCCCTTCCCAGCTTGACAGCTGAAAAATTTTGAAACCTTTGCTTCAAACCTCTCGCTTTCAAACGAAAGTAACACGTGAGATCCACAAAAGAGTCTAGTTGCACTGGACTGGCCCTAGCGCCCTGAGCCCCTTATTGCTGCGCCTCTCGTCCATCCCTCACCAATCAACAACTTTCTAACCTCCTTCTCGCCCTCCCGCAGACTTTCCCTAACAACCCATTCTCATTCCAACATGTCGGAATCCAAATACGAAGATCTTGATACAGAGGAGGCCAAGACTGACTACCAGCAGGCGTTGCTGAAGAGAGCTATGGTAAGTAGGGGGAACAAATTAACTCCCCCCACGCCAAACGAGGGATAAACCCCCAGCGGCACAGCTCTCACCCAATCCGGCGCCTCCCCCCCCGCAGAGCTACTGCTGGTCGGAAGCTTTCCTCGGCCGTTTCCGCCGCTTTTTCAGCGAGAACGCCGGCGTCTTCGAGGACCATGCCAGGGAGCACATGAATTTCACCAAAACCGAGGATTGCTCAACCCCCACCGTCGAGCACGACCTCAACCACCACAAGTGCTTCGCGGAGTATTTGGAGATGTTCGAGAGTACTTTAGAGGCCTTTGTTGAGGAGGAGGGGAGCACCTCGGCGGATTTCTTCCAGCAGCTAAGGTGAGCATGTTGGGACATGGCGAAGGCGACTGCGACGGCAGCGACTCTGTTTGCATTAAGTTTTCCAGGTGATCCTGCTAACCCGCCGATATTAATTCGCAGTGACTGCAAGGAGAACCCGAGGATTACACCCGAAGAGAATCTCTTCATTCAATGCCTCCTTGCGTCCGCGGACTATGAGTCTTTCTACTCGGTCATGATCAAGGAGGCCAAGAAGCTTATAGTGATGAAGAATGCCGGAAAGATCTACGATGGTCCCACGGAGATCGCGTCGCCCACTGCCGAGGGCAAGGAGGGAGACCTCGACGACTTCGAGGATCTGGGCATCGATGACGGTGAATCGAAGGACGCTAGGAAGTAAATGAATTGAACACCGAATACCGATTTCGATTATGAAAATATCGTTTGTCCCGTTTAACTATACGTATAATTTCTTTTTAACTACTGCCGCCACTCTTCGGTCTCGAGCCCCCTTGACTTTTTGGCCTCGGAATTGCCTTCCTCACCCTCATAGTCCCTGCGGAGCTCTTGGGCCTGCTCTGGCCCGCGCCTCCGGAGACCGCAGCCGGGACCTTCTCGAGATACTTGGGAGTGGGCATCTTGAAGACCCTCCCGGGCGTCGTCTTCGGGCGGACGGTCGAGGCGAGGAATTCAGTCTGCTTCGAGGGTGACCCTCCCCAGTTGGAGTCCCACAAATCCAGGCTCGACACCGACACCTTGTCGAACAGGTTCGCCTTGGAATGAAAATTCTTTCCCCCGAAAATTAGTTCGTTCTGGTTGCTCTTAAGCGCCTGCTCCCTCTGCTGGTTTCTCTCCTCGGTAAGCTTCTCAAAATGCGCTATGGCCGCCTTCTCCTGCTCTATCTTCTTGTACAGTTCTCGCTTCGTGCGGTTGCCCTCCTCGGCCTCAATCTCGAGCACGCTGATCTGCTGGTCCAGGCTGCTCAGGTTAGACTCCAGCTCCTCGTTCTGCTGGTCGTTGACCTTGTTGGACTTCTCGATCCCCTCCAGCTTGGCCATCATCTGTCGGATCCCTATCTCTACGTCCTCCAACTGCTCCCTCACTGCATCGTTGGTGTCCTGCATCTCCTGAATTCTATTTCTGTTAGCCATGCACTCCGGCCTCGTGCAAGGGTCCTTGGTGCTTATGGGCGCAGGAGCCTTCTTCGGCCTCTCCCTCTCCTTGACCTCTCCAGGGACGATCCTAGACATGGGCAGCATTCTAGAAACAATGTCCTCGCCATTGCCCTCCTCACGAAGGACGACGGCGAACTCGAGCGACTGGAGGTCGGGGATGTGGGCGAAGGATGAGAACGCCATGTGCGTGTCGGGGGAGGACGCCATTTGTGCTTTTGGGGAGAGGAGGGGGGAGGAGTTAGGCCACGGAAGTTAGGTAGGTTGTATGCGAGAGGGAAGAAGAAAAAGGGTTGTCGGAGTCGAAGTTGGGAGGGCAGGAACGGCAGACGTCGGGGTTGTTAAGGCGCAAGTATGGCCGGTTCTGGGGTAGTTCGCTGGCGTTGGGTTTAAGTGTAGGATTTTTTATCAGTTCCACCTTCAGAGGAGAGGAGAGAGAGATAGGAAAAAAGAGTTTAGCACTGACCAAATATAATGGTGAGTTTGGCGTAGAACTATTATTTCCTGCCCGCAGATCTCTCCACAAAACATCAAGGCCGCCGGCAGAGTTTCGTCCTCCGTCTGGGCATTTTTAAATAGGCATAGTTTCGTAAGGAACCCCCCCTCAGGATATCACCAAAGTCCAAGCCGTTTCTGGACCCTGACTGTCGCTTTTGGGCGCCTAATTGTGTTGCGGCGTCCTTCTGGACCATTGCGACCCCCTGCTAACACAAATTCACGAATAGCCGGCCTACCACAGTAAAGTGGACTTTGAGAGCTTCCCCACTGCCTGCGGATGCTCTATCCTTCCTTTGAAGACCCAGACCCGAGGCCCCGCTCCTCCGCACGAGGGAGACGGTGCCGACATCATCGACGAAACTATTAGTTTCTTTAGGGCCAATGTTCTTTTCAAGAACTTTGACGTTGCCGGGGGGGCGGACAGGACTTTGATTTATTTGACCCTATACTTGCAGAGTTGCATGGTAGCTTGCGAGAAGGTGAGTTTAGCGTATGGAGGAGGGAGGGTTGTTTGTGGTTGTGGGGGGGGTGTAAGGTAGAAAGCAGAAAGCAGAAAGCAGAAAGCAGAAAGCTGGAGACTGAAGAAGAAAGAAGAGAGAGAGAGAAAGAGAGAGAGAGAGAGAGAGAGAGGAAGCGCAGCAGCGTGAGGAAACGTCTTCTAACACATGTACAATTAAACCTCCCTCTACTCCTCAGGTCGCCGACAAGAAAGAGGCGAAGACCGTACTGTACCAGCACGCCATCAAGCCGTTCGTGTGCCCCGGGGATCCTGGGTGGGGGCTTGGAGGCATGTTCCCCAACGCAGCAAACCGTGAGGAATCCGATTCCTTCAAGGCCTACTTTAAGCAGGCCCGGACGGAGCTCAGCGAGCGCCTCTTGGATGTAATTTATGGCGCCGACGGGGCACACAACAAGTGGTGGATGTGCTTCGTCAAGAGGAAGTTCATGGGGAAGGAGCTGAGAAATTAAACTAAACGTAAAAATGATAGTGAGAAGGCTTTGTCAACTAAATTCTAATTCGGTTATCTTCTTCATTGTTGCCTCGCATCAGTGCCTCCTCGGCGCCACTATCATTGCTGAATCTCTTCGGATTTTTTCGTGCAGCAAATCCAATCAAAGCGCCGAGGACCACAATCACCGTCCCTACCCCCATCAACGAAACAATGTCGTACTCATCCAAATCCACTTCGTCCGAAGGATTCAAGAAGTCATCATCCAACGACGGGTTTGCTTCCTCTTCCATACAGCAGAAATTCCGATCTGTGTCGTTGTCACAGTCCTTGTACCAACACCGTCGGTCAAGTCGAGTTGCATTCAAGATTAGGCCTTCCGGACATGTCGTTGATTCACATGTGGAAAGAACACAATTCGTCGTCCCTCGCCCACACTTACAGTAAGCCTTCCCCGGAAGTAATTCAATCTCCTCACCGGGGCAATTGCTGCCCGTTGAGATAACGGGGAGCTGACTTCCACGGATGCAGCGCTGTTTGATCCCCCAAATAAGAACATCCGCAGTTGACGGGTCCGCATCACAGCATTCACCGTTGTCTGAGCTGCAGTCGCAGCAATCGCGCGCTGAGGAAGGGGGGGTATCGGGGGGTTAGAACTTGAAAGGAGGGTAGAGAACGTTCAGGATGAAATTATTTTGCCGCCCAAAGCAACCGACCAAGGATTGTCCGACAACAGGTTGATTGATCGAATTTAGCGGTCTGTACGATGGGCGAGGGGCGGGTTCTTATTATTACCTGAGCTATTTAGGTACAGTGTTGCGAGTATGACTAATATGAATGCCCTCATCGATCGCTTTCAATTAATTGACTGTTATATTGTGTTTCTCTTTTATTTTGAAGGTTGTGTCAAGGTAGTGTGTCGGGTCACAAGCAAAAACAAAACCTTTGTGATCATTTCCGAAAAAAAAATACATGTATGCTACATACTACTACTCCTACATTAGGGTTGATTTCCAACTAATACCCGTTCTTCTGTCCTCCGCCCCCATTCCACCTGCCCTCAGGTCCCTCAACGCACGGTGTCTCGTGCGAAAAAGCGCACTTCGCGCCTCTGTTGCATTGTCCAACGGCAAAGAACCTGCATGGCCTCGATTTTCTTACGAGCGCGTCGGGGTTGAACCAGGTGTCAATTTTTTCGCGCACGACTACTTTTACTTCGGGGCCAAGTTTGAACATGTCAGTGAGGATCTCGTCCACTTTCGTCATGACGAATTCGTGGCGTTGGTCAGGTTGGAGGGGGGAGGGGGTGTCTTCGTCGGATAATTCCATGTCCGTGGGCATGTCCATGGCGGTGGATATAGATACGACGGGCTGGGGCGCAGGAGCGGGCTCCTGCGGAGGGGCTTTCTTCTCCTCCTTCCTTTTCTTCTTCTTCTTGGGGATGGCAGAGGAGGCCGAGGCCATTGTCGTATCCTCGGGCGATGGCTCCTCGGCGGCGGTGATGGCGTCGTCGCTGGCTCCAAAAGAATCGAAATCGTACTCGAGATGAGGCGGCAAGGGGTAGGTGGGCGGCCTGAGGATGGGGTCTGAGCGCTGGTTGATGCTGCTGCTGACCACGTTCGAGAAATCTTCGTGGGGAGGCGAGTCGGGGTTGAACTCGTAGATGTCGGAGGCCTCGGCGTAGTTTTTGTTGATGGTCGCGGGCGGTGCAATGGGGGCGTGAGGGAAGTTGCGCGATGCGGTCGTCTTCGGCGGGCTCGCCTTACTCTGCTTCCCTTCGAAGATAGATATTTTCTTCACCTGCTTCTTGTTTTGCCTCGCATTTCGCTTCATCGCCATCTCCTTCGCGAGCCTCTCGTCTTCCATCCTGACCTTCTCGGCCTCCTTGTTCTGGGCCTCCTTGATATTCCTCTGGATCTTCATCTCGGCCTTCTTGGCCTCCTTCTTTTTCAGCCAGTCCGGGGCTGATTCGAGGACATTCGTCGTCTTCGTCTTGCTTAGAGCCAACGCGAGTAAATCCTTCGACTTCGCCGTCGCGGAAGCGCTGCTGCCGGTGACGGTAGTGGCGGCGGTGGTGGTGATTTGAGGCTGCGAGAATTTTGACGCCCATTCCCTGTTGATCTTCTCGAAGTCCTTCTCCTGCCCGTGGCTGGTCCATTCCGCCGCCTCGTTCTTGTCTCCCGCCTTCGTCGTTCCCTCCTCCTTCTTCCCCTCCTTCTTCTTCTCGGCCTTCTCAACCTTTTTCCTCTCGGCCTTCTTCTCAACCTTCTTCTCAACCTGCTTCTCAACCTGCTTCTCAACCTTCTTCTCAACCTTCTTCTCAACCTTCTTCTCCCCCTTCTTCTCCCCCTTCTTCCCCTCCTTCCTCTTCCCATCCCTCCCCTCCACAAGCCCCGAATTAACAAAAGAACTACTCCCATCCCCCCACTCAACCTCATACTCAGGCGGACCATGTACAGTCGTATAACGTACCACGGTACCGGGGTAAGAACTGCCTTCGTAGACGGCTGTTACGGGGGTGTAAGGGGGGAGGATTTCGCTAGGAGAAGGGTACTTCCACTTCATTGGTCTCTTAGGTTGTGGGGGTGAGGGTGGGAGGTCGTTCTTTCTCTTTTTCTTTTTTTTCTTTACTTCTGAGGGTGAAGGTTGGACGATTTCTGTGTTTGATTCGAGGGGCGTGACCTGTTCAGCTTCGCTCTCCTCGTCCTTCACCTGTACGGGAGATATTCTTTCGACCTCTCCTATGAATTCCGATTCGATTTCAGATTCGAGGTGACCTGATAATTCCTTGAGATCAGAGTCAATACTCGAGTCATCGTCGCTCACTTCCTCACACAAAATCGTTGCCCTCCAATGCTTCTCCCAACTCTTATACTTCGAGTCAGGTGAAATATCCCTCCTGACGAACATATCAGTAATTTTTTTAATCTCCTTCTTAACCAACGCTCCCTTCGTGTAAGCGTAAATTTCCCCCATAACCTCCTGGATTGATTTCGAAATTCTCTCGCCCATTTTTGAGACTGTGTCTTTGTTGACGTAGTCTTCGTCTTGAGATTCGGTACCGTGCCCGGAGAGGAGGTCTTTGAGGAGGTTTATGGATGCTAGGAGAATTTTTGAGGAGCTTTTGTTGTTTTTTTTAGGGTCCATTAGGAAGGATTTTGGGGCGGAGGGGTTGATTTCGCCGTCGTCGAATTTGAAGACGTAGGTTCCGTCGGGGTTGATGGAGGAGATGTAGCCGGGGTAGAACTGACCGTCGTTCCATTTGCAGTCGAAGTCGAGGCCGACTACGTCCGTCTTGGTCCTCTTCAGGATCGCGAGGCAACGGGCGACTAGGTGCGTGAAGATGAATTTCGCGAGGCTCTCTTCTTTAGAAGGTTGGTTGAATATTTTCCGTCTAAAATTCATGTTCTCCCCGTTTTCGAGCTGCAAAGAGTGTATATATGAGGAGTAGGAGCGGAGAGAAGGTTACGAGTTAGAAATAGCGTAGCGAAGAAAGGTGCGCAGTCTCGTGGCGAGCCCCTTCACTCAAATATGAATAATTAATTAAGTTCTCTTCAATGTCCCACTCCCTTTTCTCACCTTATCCTCCAACCTATTCAAGCACATCAATAGCGAACTCAGAGCCTCCAAAGAATACTTCTCACACGGTAGTTCAACGACAGTAGCGATTTTCTTAATCAAGGATTTAGATAGTGTCGTCTTATCTTTTAGGTCGGTTATTATTGAAGTTATTTTGTAGTCGAAGTAACGGCTGGGGGGCAGGGATGAGTTGATTGTGGTTGTGGTTGTGGTTTGTGATGGGGCCCAATATGGTGTTGAATCGGTTGGGGATGGTGTGTTCCTCGACTCTGACTCAATCGTTTTCGGTTCAGTAATCGTGACGTACTTTGAGATCAAAGGTCTCTCCCCTTCGGGCCTAAGGTCACCGTGAACCTCACAGTTTCTCCTGTCCTCGCTTCGAGAAGCGCTTAATTCGTAAGGGTAATCACCTAAGGGTGAAGGGTGAAGGGTGAAGTGTTGGACGGTATTAGAACGTTGTGGTGGAGGGGGAGGGAATAGAAGGGGCGTTGGTGTCGTTAGAAATGGTGAAGAATTTGGCAGGGTCGTTCCCCAGCCCCACCTCCACCACCTGTTCATCTATTCAGTTACCATGGTCTCGCTTCGCTCGACACAGGGAAATAACGAGGAAAAATTCCCTCCCAAAGGGGGGGATTTTTCCGGGATTTTTCGAGCACCATCCCTAGCCCCACCTCCTCGTACAAGCCCTGCTCGTCCACCTCCGCCCCCCACCTTGCGCCTTGCCCTGTGCGCTCACCTGTAGCCCAATCTAAATTATTTTTCTTCGCTAGCATGAAATCAGAGTGTAATTTATCGAGGCCTCTTTTGAAGTTTGTTTTTTTCCAGGATGGGAGGGTAGCGAGGTTTTGGATTATGAATTTTGACTCAAGTTTTAGGAGGTTGTAGTCGAAGACTCCGTGGAGGTTTGAACCGTCCATTACATGGTTGGAGGGTTTAGGAGTGGGGGAACACCAGCTGTGACCGAAGGGGGTATGAAGCGAGCGATGTTAGACTAAGGCGAACGACGACACGCATGGAAACGTATCGGGGCGATGTACGTTTCGATATTCCTATACCCTGCTCTCACCTTTTATCGTAAACTTCCTTCGGCGTCATTGAGAGGAGGATCGGCCGCTGGCTCAACAGGTCCGTCAGGTCGCAGAAGAGGCTGACTAGTCCCCTCCACCTCTTGGAGAAGTCGGTCTGAGAGACGCCGGGGCCATGGTAGGAGGGAGGGTGGGAGTGGGGGGTTAGGAGACGGTACCATACTCCTTTGGGGGAGGAAAACCACGCGCCTCGGAGGGCTATGCTACTGTCCATGCTGGGTTGTTTGATGCGGACGCGGAAGGGGATGGGGGTGGAGGAGTTGTACGAGTTTGTGGTTCTGTTTCCGTCGGCGTCTTTATCGTAGAGGGCGCACTTCTTGCCGGTGGCGTGAGTGTAGGAGAGAGTGTGGGGGGGAACGAGGATGCCGCGGAGCTCCCACTTCTTCCCGGACTTGTAGTCCTCAGGGGAGAAGAGGACGCCGCCGTGGAGGGTGGGGTCGTTGGCTTCTGGGTCGGGCGCGTTGGGTTTCGGGGCGGGGCGGATGTACCAGTCGGTTATGGCTCTGTATTGCTCGGCTTCATATTCATTGTCGTCGACGTAGGCTTCGCCAGTGTTTGTGAAACTCGGCTTAGGGTAGTCGTAGCCTTTATCTTCGCTCATGGGGAACTCTCCTCCGGCTAGTTCGTATTCATCCCAAATTGCGGCGCTGCTGCCATGAGCCATGGGATATTGTAATTATTATTGGATTTGAGTGAGAAGTCTCGTGAGAAGTGTGGCGGAGGGACTTAGTCTCTTTCGGTAAAAAGAGACAATTTAAAGACAATTGCAGTAGTGCGATGATGTAGATGATGCAGATATGGTTTAGATACGGTATCGTGGTAGAGACAGTGTCATGTAACGTTGATGAGTCCCTATTTAGAGCTATTTTGAGGGCTGGTGTGAGAATCAGCTTCTTTGGCGAGATCCCTTGGAATTTGGGGAATTTAGGCTATTCATCATTTATCATCATTTATCATCATTTATCATCATTTATTGTGAGTTGTTCAGTCGTCCACAGCTCTCGTCACTCTGTCAACATCTCTTCACATAAGTGCTCGCCTCCTCTCTCTCTTATATAATAATAAGTGGCGTTCAATTCATGCTTATAAGAGCAGATATACAATGAACTATAAGGCGGCCAATCGACACTGGCTAAATTATATAAGCACAATTTTCTAGACACTACGAATGATAATTCTTATAATGTAATTTATGAATTTCAATTAACTACTGAGAGCTGGACTTAGACGTATTGATTTTTGCCTTACGATTGTGAACATTAATCATATATTCCTAATCATATATTCCACAACTAACAGCGACAGCCGTAGGGTCCTTCCCTCACTTTCACAGCACACTTTCACAGCACACTTTCACCAGAGTGACCACCAGAGTAGGCCACTTACAACATACACAAAACAAATACACTTACAAGTAGACTGTAGAATAGACCACTTACATATTCTAGACGACGACGACGCGAAAACCTACCCAAGGCAACCTCTACCCTACAGTAGCACTGTACCCGTCGGCCAACCCCTACCACCCTCCCTACATGCCCTCACCTTCCAACTACTCAACAATGGCTTCCTCCGAGCCGTTGATCCTCTCCCCCGCCGCCCTCTCCGCCCACTCCTCCCGGCTCGACTCCCAGCAGTCTTCCTCTTCTGATTCCAACGAGAAAGGCGGAGTGTTCTCCTGGTTCACCAGGAGGATATCCAAGACGGAAGTAACGAGGAGAGTTAGTTTCAGGCAGAAGATCATAGGGTATCAGCCTGATTTGGAACCGCTTATCGATCCGAAAAATGTGGCGCAGCCTAGTCCGACTAATGCTATTAGGAGGGTTGTTAGCGGTGATAGGTGAGAGATTTGAAAGCTCAACGTTTACAGGATTGAGAAGGCGCGTTTTTCGCCTCAAACAAAAAAGGAACACATATCATCTCAGACAATTAACACAACCACGTAATTATCCCCCGTTGTAATTCTCGAATCAGCTTACCTCCGACCCCTTTGTTCTCCCGTTTCCGGTTCCCCGAGATCCGCACCGGCAGCATCCGCGGTAGCATCTTCAACCTATGCTCTGCGACCCTCGGCGCTGGCGCTCTCAGCTTACCCTACGCTTTCAGTCAGGCTGGAATATTAATGAGTGTTGGATTGTTGATGGTTGCGGTTGGGAGTACTTTGTTGAGTATACATTTGTTAGTTGAGAGTGCTAATTTTACAGGTGGTAAGAGCTATGAGGAAATAACAGTAATGGTATTCGGGAGGAAGATGGGCGTACTCGTTGAGACTAGTATTATTGTTTTCTGCTTCGGAACGTGCGTAGCTTATATTGTCGCGGTTGGGGATATTCTGCAGCAGGGGATTATTGATACGATTAATTATGATGCTTGGTTTATGAATAGGGAGGTTTTCATGATTGTGTTCACGGGGGCGGTTATGTTCCCTCTCTCGCTCTTCGAGAGGATTAACAGCCTGAGGTACTCTTCTTTGTTTGGGATTTGTAGTATATTCTTTCTGGTTTTTTCGGCGTCTTATCATTCTATTCACGGGCTCGTTGTGGATGGGTACGATCAATCGTGGGGCTTGGGGGACGTAATATATACAGTCGGGGACTTCAAGTCGGTCGTCAAGGCGTGTCCTATTATCATGTGAGTAGGAGTAGACGCTATTGATGGAGCGACCACGTTTTCCTTACCTGTCCTTGTCTATCCTTTTCTCTCCTTCTCTCCTTCTCTCTCTCACACACAAACACACACGCAGGTTCGCCTTTACTTGTCAGGTCAACGTGTTCTCTATCTATGAAGAGCTTGAGAGGTCTTCCGCGAAGAGAATGTCCCGGGTCTCGAACGGAGCCGTCAGGCTGTGCATGTTCGCGTACCTTTTAATGGGCCTCTTTGGCTACCTCGACTACGGCGCTGCGACCCAGGCCAACATCCTACAGAACTACTGCGTCCAGAAGACGAAGGATCCGCTCATGATCACGGCGTTCGTCGGGATCGTCATCACTATTGTTATGGCGTTCCCGCTTAACATTTTCCCGTGTAGGTACACCATGGAGATAATAATTGAGAGGTGAGTGAGAGTTTTCGAGTGGGAGGACATCTAAATCTCATCTAAATCTCATACTAACACAAAACACAATACAGATTTGGAACCATCGGAGAGCAAACATCGTCCGACGAAGAGCAGGGCGAATCCACCAACCTCATCGACCCTACAAATAACGAGTCCATGACAGACGACTTGAACACTTCCGACGAAATCGTCAAGACACCAGCCCAGAAGTTCCGGCACGTCTTCCTGACTTTCCTCATCACGGCCCTGTCCCTGCTCGTCGCCATTGTCGTGCCTAACATTTCCGTCGTCTTCCAGCTTATGGGAGGAACCGCGTCGGCGTTCGTCTGCTTTGTCCTCCCGGCCGCCTTTGCCATCAAGCTAGGCTACTTAGAGAAGGAGGAGGAGAAATACACCCTCTGGGGGGCCTGGGCTCTCGCCGTAGGCGGAGTCGTGGTCGGGGTGGTCTCCACGGCGGTCACTGTTTACGGCATATTTGTGCCCGATGCTGCCCCGGAAGACAATTGCAAAATGTAAATATAATAGAAGGGTTTAGGTTTGGGGGAGTGGGGGGAGGGGGGAGGGTGTGCTATTTAGAAGACATGATTATTGTTTTAGCTTTATCAAAGGATCGTCGATTATTCATTCATTTCGTTAATTTTTATTATCTGTTTCTGAATCAGAATTATACAGCGGGAAAGTTTAGACTTCTCGCTGCCGTGCAGCTTGTACGTGTTGGGAACCATTAGTTTGTACGACACTGAATAGCATGGAATGTCGTCCAGCGCTCGCTGAAACACTGCATCGAAGATGCTCAGCAAAACTACCAGCTGAGTTCGAACTAGTAGACGCAGGGCTTCGGCAACTGAGTAGCTAGCAAAGGCGTAAGCGTGGAAGGTCGTCACCGTGGTAACGAGGAACAGGAGAATGACCAGCGAAGTCACAATCAGGAGGAGCTCCATTTCGTCAGCAGCTATGTAGGTGTCCGAGCGCTGCAACGACAACGGCAACAGAAGAAGCGTTTATGGTGTTAGAAAGAAGTGCCGGAGCGAGGCGAAGCGAGTCGCTATGTTGTATCAAAGCATCGAGTATCGACGCTTCGCCCCTCCCTGCTCATCGCACACTCTCACCTCGCGGAGGGGGTTCACCTTGACGCTGCTGGTGAGCTTGTAGAGGGAGCGCAGCAGCCAGAGGGTCGAGAGGGATATCGCTCGGCAGAGGAAGTACGCCAGTCGAGTGGGGAGAGTGAGGAGGTAGAGGACGTCGGAGAGCAGGGACAGGGTTGTGGAGAGGCCGAACGGAGCGAGGAGGAAGAGGCAGGGGTGAGGGGTGGGGGTGGTGGAAGGGGGGATCTTGGACAGGAGGGAGGTTATGAAGGAGGTGGTGGTGCTGGTCAGCAGGCCTATCTCGTTGCTCAAATTGACCGACAGCTCGGGGTTCATCTTGATGCCCAGCGGATTGTTTGCGAGGAAGGAGAGGGAGGTTTTGGAGAAGAAGGTCGAGTTCAAGGTCTGGGGCAAGTTGAGGAGGTGTGGAAGGATGTGAGGGAGGAGGTACGGGAGGGGGAGAAAGAGGAGGGTGTCGAGGAGGATCTGGAGGAGGGTTGGACGGGGGTGATTCTTGAAGAGGAGGCGGAGGTGCTTCAGGGTGGCGTTGGGAAGGGGTTTGTTGTTGGTGGTGGTGGGTTTTTGTTGAGGGGCACGGGGCTCTGGGCAGTTTACGTTTGGAGGAGGCGAGCTCTGGAGGATGCTGAAGTCGAAGTTGGGCGGAAGGTCCTCCGGACAGTACTGGAGGATCGTGTGGGAGGAGGAAGAGGCGGCGGAGGGTTTTCGGACCTGGAGCGAGAGCCCAAGAGACGCAGTGGAGAAGGTGCCGGAGACCTTGGCACGGCTAGAGCGGCTAGGTGTGGAGGAGAGGGTGCACAGGACTATATCGGAGCCAGGAGTGATGGGCGATCCAGTGAAGAAGCCGGTCGGCGAGTCCGGGTCGTGTGTGGGGATGGCGGTTGAGTCGACGAGGAGAAGCATTTTGATGAGCGGCGACCTTTGGACCTTTGGACCTTTGGACTTGGTTCGATGGATTATTTGAGATGCCGCCGCGAGGTACTGGGTTCTGTAAGATGTACGTAACTTATTCGATAGATGCGACGACGAGATTCAGATCTTGATCCTTAATTTCGATTAATTTTGATTGTGGATTTTATACAAATTTTGGTCATATTCTTCACTTTGAGGCCCTTATGACGAATAATTTGATATTAAGAAGGGCTTGTCAAGGGACTCAAAAATAATTTTTTTAATTCGGCAATAGGCACTGAAACTCTCTCATAAGTTCTCAAATATACATAATAATCTAAATATGGTCCTTATTTGGATAACAAAGTTTTTAATCATTAATTTTCATTGTAAAAATTGGCCTTCTTGAACTTTTTTCGGAAATTTCTCTGATTTTTGGTGTTTTAAAGGCCTCATCATGAATAATTTGACAAAAATTGACTTCTAAAATTCCTCCGTCGCGAGATGAGATATTTCCCTGGGAATTTTTTCATCTTGTTTCTCTGCCGCTGTGAACGTCGCCACCATCTCCTGCATCTTCTGCAAGCTATCCTGCCCTTGAACACTACTAGTTTGGTCCTTTGAGCGCCCAAGAAGTTTATTCAAACTTTCAAGACTTGGAACTCTCCGAATGGATTTCGACTTACCCTCCAAAAAGAAGGACCCCAAAAAGTCGGCCGCGTACAAGAGGGCCTTGCTGCGGAAGAAGGAGGCGGCTGCTGCGAAGACAAAAACCGCCGAGATCAGCGCTGACGTGGAGAAGTTCCAAGTGGCTAAAAAGCTGCGTGCGGTGACCTTGTCTCTGATTGCGGATCACAAGCGCTCCTCGAGCTACGACGGCGCCAGCTACGAGTCCGAGCTCTCCAGTTACGCCGTGACTGGCTACGGCGACAAGATAACTCTGCCTCAGTCGGCCCTGGAGCTAGTCAGCTCAATTATTGGAACTGCGGTGCTCACGTTTGAGCTGTCTCTTCCCACTAAGTATGACAACGAGACGGTCGACGAAGCAACAACAACGGCATCCTCCACAAAAACACCTTCCTTCCAGTCCCAGTCCCAACCTCAGCTGAACGTGTCCGCCATCCTCACCCCCGCCGAGCTCGAGTCTATCAAGACGAACAACTACGACCTCCACAACATGGATGACACTAAGATCTTGGATAAGTGCAACAAGTACATCAAGGCCGAGCTCTATCCCAAGGTCACGCACGCGGGGGTCATCGAGTTTACGGCCCCTCCCGACACCATCGGCCTCCCCTACCTCACGGCCAAAACTCTCGGCTTGATAAAGTCCGGCGAAATCCCCTCCGATGGTGACACAACTGGAATTGCCACAACCGACTTCACCGTCTCTGGTCGTGTCAGGGTTCGACTGAAGAGACTGGAGAAGGCGGAGCTAGTGGTTCTGAAGCCAGACGAAGAGACGGTCAAGAGGGGGTTCTACAATAGCGATGTTAAGGAGACCCTCACGGTCGGCATTCAGAAGAACAGGACCACCATAAGCGAGGGGGACTATATCTTGGCGTGGGAGCGAGGGAAGGAATTTATTCTGGAGTGTAAAAGAGGAGGTGGATGCGTGGTCGACTGTGACTTAGAGGTTGAGTTCGGGGATGGGAAAGTTGCCGAGGAGGAGGAGGAAGAAGAAGAAGAGGAGAGCGACGAAATGGAATCTTCACCAACGAAATCAACGACAAGCGCAGCAACAAAAACCGCGACGGCGACGCTACCGCCCCTACCCCCGCCTACCTACGACCCTGCTCAAGAAACCTCAATCTCCATTCGAGCCGGCGGCGTTCAGACACAGTCATTCAAGGACGTTCAGCTGCAGAAGGATGTTATAGAATGGGTCGAAGAAATAGTAGGAGACGAAGGAGGCAAGGTCGTGACGCGATACCCTAGGATAGAGCTCGGACACGGTTATGTCGGAGACTTAGGCGGAGGCAGGGTGATGTTGTTTTACGAGCCGGCAACTGAAAATTAATGCTGAGTTCGTCTTTTCCTAGTTTGCAATGCAAAATAAAAATAAAAGTTATGTTATTTTCGAGGAAGTTTACTGACGCGAACAGCCAAATATCATTTCGGACAAAATGAACCTTCAAAAAATCCACTATCAACGTTTCGCCCTTTTCCTCCTAAATCGGATAAAATCCATCCAAAATTTGACACAGATCAGTTATCAATACCACCCTTCAGCACTGCTCCCGTGCCTCACCCCCAACAATAACACCCAGCCCCCCCCTTCCCCTCCCCTCCTCCCTCCCTCCCCCCCTCGACCCGCCCTTTTCACTTCCCCCGAAATTTTGTGACAGTTCCTCGTCTGCTCAAATCTACCTCTCTCCCTTTTCATCATGCTTCGATCAATGAGCGCGTTCAAGATCAAGGCATCAAAAAAGAAGAGGAACGACTTCACTAAGCACGAGCCGACGAAGCCCTCTACAACGGTCCACCTGCCCGGTCCTGCTGCTGAAAAGGTGAGACAAATAATCATCAATCGCAGGCAGCAATCAGCCTCTAATCATACAAAAAACAATCCCCCCTACCCTACCTTACCCCCTTACTCCCACCAGGAGAAAGGCTGGGTAAGACGCCACGATGCAAATTATGACACCGACTACTATGAGAATGTAAAGGATGGCCGTGTCACCTGGACCCCTCAACGTGAGGACTCAACCCTTGCAAGCCTCGGTGAAAACTCCCCAGGCGGCAGGAATCCGTCGTCGGCGTCGGCGACGCCTCCGCCTGCCGCTGCTGCTCCTCCTGTCCAGGAACGGAAAACCCCCCAAACTTACAAGCCTATGAAGTTCAAGAAGCAGCAGACGCAGGTAGCGCTGCGGCCTCAGCCTTCCATGGCGGTCCTAGGCGGCGAAGTCAGCAACCCCAACTTTTCCTCGTTTCGAGAAGTGCACAACTCCAAATTTGACAGCCAAGGGTCCCTGGTGTCCTTCGAAAACACCAACCCCATGCGTGCTTCCGCTGTCAACTTTAATACGTCTTTCGACCAAGAAAAAGATTTGCGCCGGAGCGAGTCGTGGGATTTGGGTTTGTCTTTCGACTCCTCTGCGCCGGGTGACATCGAGATGGCCAACATGAAGAAGGAGAGGAATGAGGAGAAGAAGAAGAGGAAGAAGAAGAAGAAGAAGGTGAGAGTACAAAATTCCTTCGCCCTATCCCCCCCCGCACCCAACCCCAACCTCTCCCAACCCCCCGCAAATAACGCGCTTCAGAGACTTAAAAAAGACGGCTCGGCGTACTTTTTCAGTTTAGATTGGGGCTTAGCCAAGTGCTTAAGAATATATTTGACAAGGTGAGACACCCGCTCTCCCCCCCCCCTCCCCTCCCCTACCACTCCAAGAAAGGCCTAACTCCCATCCACCGCCAACCTCCCACCTCCACCTCCCACCTCCCACCTCAACCCTAACAGAACCTGCAAACTAGTGACAATATTTGGCGTCGCCATCGGCCTGACAGTGTTCCTTACGTACCATTTTACACACACACACGAAGTAATTGGAATAGAAACAGACGACGGGTACGACATGGCCGTCTTCAATAACTGCAGTTGTCCTGGTGACCGCATGTTTCTGGGCGAGATTCTGAGCGGTCCTAAGCACGAGATTGCCATTACTCCTGACCTTACCATGCACGGTGTTAAGGCTGAAACGTCCAGCACCGGTACCGACACTCCTTCAGTGAGAGTGCTTGAGGGCTACATTAGCTCTAAAGCCTTGAAGGCTACATTTGAGGTGCCTCCCTTTGTCATAGTTCCTGTGATGGATCCGATTCTTTGCGGAGAGCGAATGACAGAGGTTAGGATTTTACGCACATTAAGCTCCCCCCCCCCTAGCCCCTCCCACTAACCCCTCTACTGACCCCCAACCAACTCCCCCCCACAGTTCGACGTCCTCCTCAACGAGCAGGTCGGCCTGCACGAAAATGGCGTGTCGTTTCACGTACTACAACTAGACCCTGGAGGCCGTGGGAAGATCTCTCTCCTGACGACGGCGTCCAAGGTGACGTCCATGGGCTACGAGCAAGACTCAACCGATGACTCCTACGAATGGGAGTGGTTTAATACTGAAGATTACCCCTACTACCTGCAATCGTTTTCCCTAGCAACAGCAGGCACGATGCGGGTGGCGTCAGATGCCCAGAAATACGACTCTTGCCCTCCACAAATCTGCTCTGTATTCAAGCCCTCCTCTTCCCAAGCTGCCGTGTCCCTTTCATTCTTCGCTTCGGGTGACTATGAGATTACGACCCCCGGGGTAGAGGTAAACTGGGACTACCTTTTCCTGTATGGAACGTGCGGCGTCAAGGTTCCGCCATGGCCCTTTGACGACTTTGAATTCCCTAATCTCCTGACCGTGACCGTGTCCTCTGACGAGGGCCTTATCGTCCAAGGCGACGCCGAAGTGTCCGGTTACGTGGAGCAGAACTACTTGAAATCTTCTTCCTCCTCCCCTTCCTCCACGTCCTACACGCCGGTCAACTTCGTGTGGACCTCGCACAAGACTTTGTCAACGTGCAATGACCCTGTTTTGAAGATGACGCAGCATTTGTCCAATCCTGAGCCAGTCCCCATCGCCAACAGTGACTCTGAAAAGTACACCATCTCGGCTATGTCAACTACGTTCATCACCTCTGAATTGACCAACAGCACTTCCGCCATCAATAAGAAAGTGCTGTCCTTGCCGTTGCGAGGAAATCCAGTAGAAATCGAGTACGACCAGTTCGGCAATGGAGATCTGACATCCGATTGGAACGTCATGGGAAGGTGAGAAGCTGTCGTCACTCGATGTCGACGTTGTGCTGCCAACTCGACCAGCGTTCCTAACGCCGACAGCACAATCTTCCATGCGACTCGCTCCGCTCGTCGCTTCGCTCGTCGCAGGCCGAAGATAGGTCTGTGGGCTTCGACTCCCAGCTACCAGGCTCCGGTCACTGTCAACGCCCAGGTGACTCAGACCTCAAACCCTAATAGTAAGTACGGAGTTGCGCACCTATCCATAACCACTCGCACCTATAATGATCGCGCGTACAAGTATGCGTCGTACCCGAGCTGGATGCATGGCATGTCAGTCGTCCAGCCCTCCAACGAGGATGCCCTCTGGCCTGGTTCATTCGAGAAGACGAGCACGCGAAACCTCTTCTGCGCCAATGTCGACACTGCCACAGAAGCTGTCTACCTTTTCGTTTCGCATGACTCTGTTGTAATTCCAAACTGGATAAACAACGATTACCAGAGGCTCAGCGACGTCGCAGTGGCCATGGAGCAGTCGGGTTGGGAAGACGACGACCCCCTCTTCTATATATACTATCGTCGTTTGAACGGAAATACTCGACCGTGCTTCGGCTTGAATCCCGCAGAGGCGAAAGCCATGTACATGGTTGCCTTCGGGAACGATCCGCCCAGGACCACTGATCGTGCCGCTACTGCCGAACTTGCCACTTCCACGATTGATTCTACGCAGTTCACGACGGACTTCATCATCTCCGACGGCACTGCAAAGATTACTTTCGATTCCAACAAAATCTCCACGGTGGTCATCGAGGGCACCATGTCGATTAGAATAAACTCCCTGACGAGCTACATTCCTGTCACGGTATCGCTCGCCGGTGGTGACGAAAATTTCCGAATCGAAGCCAAAAACGTTAAGTTGGCTTCGTTGAAGAGCGCGGTCTCTTCAATCTCTCCAGTTGCATCCTCGAAGACGGGGTTCCTGTCCAAGTCGATCGAAAACAAGGACAGGGCGTTCGAGGGCGACTTCCTCTTCTCCACGTTCCCCGGCGAGGAAGGAATTCGCGTCCAGGCAAAAACCTACATTACCATGGAAAATCAGCTCAATCTGCTAATGCACGACGCTCTGTTTGACGTGACGACAAGAATTCCCTTCGTCTACAACTCAACGTCGGATGGCTACGCCCCTTTCTTCGCTCCCACGTCCAGGTCCTCGGCGTTCAGCTTTTTGCTCACTTCGACCGTGACAACCACCTCCGTGGCTGACGACCATTTCTTATCCAATTCCAAGTTGTCCGTGAACGTGACTGCTTCCAAGGTATCAACCGAGCTTGAGTCTGTCGTCAGCCTCAATACCACTGGCTCTCCCCTGCTGTCGGCAAATGTGCTGTTTTACTTCGACGATTTTCCGCTCTCCTCTGACGACCCAAGCACCGCAATTTCTACAGTGGAATTCAGCGGCGGACTCTTGACGAAATTTGATCCCGCTTCGACGTCCTGGCTCTCAATACGTTCCGGAGGCGTCTTCGGAACCGCCAGCTTTCATCAAGACCAGATAGTACTAGATGCCTTTCAACTTTACGCCAACCCCGTGATAATGCTACCGACTAAGTCCCAGTCTGTGGCGGTAGTGACATCGTCTGACCCGCTCCTCACGTACGAGAGACCAAACTTGTACGAAATCAATTGCGCACTGACCTTAACGGACGCTGAAGAGACGCTCAGGGAAGTCTTCACTGAGAGCTTCGACGACGTCCCAGCCGCAACCTACGATAACTACGTATTAGACGCTTCCAAATCAGTCTCTGCAAATGTGCAGGTCAAGATAAGGAACGTGGGCGAGGTATTCAGGCTCACTGCTGATATCGACAGCAAAATCACCCCCCTCTCTCTCATCCCTCTGTCATCCCCGTCCCACGCCAACACCAAATTGGCCTTCTTTGCGACTTCCTCCTCGCAGCGCCTCGAGCTTGCTACAACAGTTCCCCGTATACAATTTTCGCCCCATTTCATGATCACTGAAGTGACCTTCTCGGGCTCGGTCAACCTTCAAACGTACTCTCCTCTTGACCCTGTCAGCCTTGACCTGTCCCTAGCCTGTACCACAAACCTCACGATCCCCTCCTTCTCAAACTCATCCGCCAAGGAGAAACACATATTCACCCAGGCGACATTCTCCGGATCACACCACCCGGTGTCCAACAGCACGACACTCGCATCCATGATTGCTATTGGAGGCTGGGACGTCTCCGATCAATTGAAGCTGAATTCAGGGAACATTTCAATTTCTGGCGCGTATGACTCTTCCGCCGCAAAGTGGACATTCCCTGAGATTCCCTTCTCCGCATCGGGTCAGGTCACCCTGTACAACGATCCGGGCTCTCCGGTGTTGGCAGCTTCCGCGAGTGGGCTTCTTTCAACTAGCACAGGCGATTCGACCATCCTGGCGACCGCTAGAGTAACTTCGCCCACTGACTCAAACGTCACGAAGCTCGTCCCTTTCTCTCCAGTAATTCCAGCCACCTCGGAATTGTCCCTTCTCGACTCAACTTTTGAAGTCTGTTTGTCCAGCATAGCTACTTCGCTTAACAATGTAGATTGCATCCCTGGGTATGTTGTATCTGCCTCTGTCGTGATGCATCCTTACCTTCTCAATTATCTTAGCAACTTCGGTTCTGCCACGCCCAGCTCCACCCTGTCCCTTCACGTCAACGCCGAGGGACCGGACGAAGGAGACGACACCGTAACCTTGGTGGCAGGGTTCTTGGGCAAGGGCATTGCGCTGTCACCCGCAGTCACCCTCAACCACATCTACGTGCACTCAACCTCTGACTTTCAGTCAGAAAGTGCTGTCTCGTACTCCTTTAAAATAAGCTTGGACTTCGCCAACAGCCAGAGACCCTCCCTGCTTCTTGAAGGCGCGGGGACGTTTTCAGAGGCGACTCTCCAGACTACTCTGAAGGAGGACTTTGTCGTTACCTCGGCTATTTCCATCGTCAAGGGCTGCACCGTCGGCCTCGATGTCACGGAAAACACCGCAGCGGGTACGTGGGCAGCCTCATCCCTCTCTTACACGAACTGTGCGATCTCAGTGGGTTCTGCCTCGCTTGAAAGCAGCGCAACCTTCGATGTCACCTCCTCTCATTATGTAATTACAGCAACCAGCGAGTTCTCAAATGTCCTTCAAGCCGTAACCGATATGTTAGGCACAACATCCATCCCTTCCGCTCTCGCATCTGTGACAATCAAAGACGCGACCCAGACCACGTTCAAGGTCGATAGCACACAGGATTTGGCGTCCTTGACGCTCGACGTTGACGTGACTGCATCATCAGAAGTTTCGACTGCTCTCACTGACCTCTCTATCGACCCTGCCGCCGTGACAATCAGCTGCTCCATCGCCTTCCCTTTATCTAATGCGACTTGGGAATCGTCTTCAGTCACGTTCAGGGTTACCGCGGACAACCTCTCCATAGGGCCTATCAACGTTGACACATTCCAACTCGAGGTGGTCCACAGCGACGGCGGTGGGGATGACCTTGTAATTCGGACTTCAAGCATCTTCACGCTACTTTCACAAAAATTCTTGATAAGCGGAGTCTCCTCGTTTGATGACACAGCTACGGATGTAATTTTTAAGGCCAATTTCATCTCAGACTCCGCAAACCAGTTCTCTTTTTTTGACGGAAGTGTGGTTGTTACCGCAGGCGAAATCGATGTTGAGCTGACCAAGCCTATTGGCGCGGCGGATCACATCGTAACAAAGGCGGTTATGAGCGGCTCTGCCGACGTTCGATACTCGTCTACGCTCTCCTCCTCCAACAGCATTACTCTTACGTTCATGGACAACCTAGATCAACACCACCTCAAGGTGGTCAGTGTAAGCGCGGCTGACCTCCCCACTTTCCTCTCCAACTTCCCGTTCAGCGACTACACGACCAGTTCACGCAGCCTAGCGGAGCTGACTTACAATAGCAGGGACGGCGGTTTCGTCGGTGGCAGCTTTACGGGAAAACTCGTCAGCAAGGAGGTGGAGGAGCCCGTGAACCACTGGATGGGCGAAGAGCCACTGAGCAGTGTTTGGGCGCTCTCCTTTGGTTGTTCTGTTTCGACTTCGAACTTTACTTTCCTTGGCTCGCTAGGCATTACCAACCTGGCCATTGGCGATAGATTTTTCGTGCGTTCCGGGAATTTGAATATCGCGATGGGCACTGGCAGGAACGCAACGTTTGACTTCGCTGTCCATGAGGGCGAAATTGTGACGGACAAGTACGAGCCGACGGAAGGCAACGCGACCTTGGTATTCGCTGCCAGCGGCAAGTTCATCACTAGCACAAATTTCCTACAGCTGTCGGGCTCTGTTAGCAGCCCCTTCTCTCCCTTCGGAGACAACCAGGTCACCATCCAGCATGCCTTGTTTGACGTCGAAGTGAACACAAGGAAGGCATCCATAGTCAAGCTCGCCGGCTCATGTATGCCAACTCATAACAAATGCATGACTTCATCTTTCACGACGGGCTCGTTCGCCGGAGAACTTGTTATTCTGAATAACGGTAAAGAGATTTTTGCTAGAGGCAGCGATATTTCCATCTTCGACTTGGAGGGCGTCTACTTTCAAACCATGGGTGCCTTCATCAGCGGCCAAGCAATAACTGAGCTCGATCCGCTTCTCACGATGGATCTGAACAGGGTCAACGTATCCTTCTCCAACTTTGAGTCGTCGGCCTATGAAGTCCCCAGCGGTTTGTTCTTGGAGGCCGAAGGATACGTCGGGGCGGCTGACGAAACCACTGCCTTGGAGACCAAGCTCAACGAGGTCAAGGGCGACACATTCGACGCCTCCTTCAGAGTCAGCTTCATGTACGACTCTACAATCGGCGGGGCAGCTGAGCCCCAGATATCCATCTCATTTGACATTCCGACGGTGAAGGTGTTCACTGGAGTGGAGCTCGTGGGCGTCACGTTCTTCGCGAGTACCCTTAAGGACGGAATTGAGCTGTCCTTTTCTTCGGTCGTCAGCGTCACCCTACCCACGCTGAGCACACCACTGGTGACAGTGGTAGAAGGCGAATTCAACATCACGGAGGCCAACGCCACGAAAAAGATCGAGAACGACTGGTCGGTGACAACCAGCAGCAATCTTGCCTCGACGTTCTCTTGGAATCCGATGGGACTGCAAATCTTTAAACTCGTCGAGCCCACGCTGCGGTTAAAGTTCAGCGACGACGAAGATACGGAGGCCAAGGACATCGAGGTGGACGAGTTGACGATTGCATCATTGAACACAAGCATCAACGAATATCTGGTCTTTCACAACCCCAAGTTCAAGGTGAACAGCTTCGACCCGCAGTCCTTCCTTTTGGATGCGAGCGTCACTGTCGACTACAAGAACAACCCGAAGCCTATGAAGTTGGATCTTTCCGGTACGTTCAAGGAGACAGATGTAGAGGGGGAGCAAGGCGCGGCCAACTTTTCATCTGTAATGGTCGACGATTGGTTCATGCTTGGCAATGATTTGATTGTCGTGAAAAGTGGCTCTACGTTGGACATCGAGATGGACACGATTTTAGGAAGAGTCGGAGCGTTGACTTTCTCAGGGGATTGCGACGTGCAGTTTGGCGGAGAGACGTTCACGAATCTTAAATTCGCCGGCTCTTCCTCGGGCCTTCTGAACGAGTTCTGCTTCAAGGTGGACAACATCCCTGTGCTCGACATTGCGACTGTGCTTGCAAGGGTTCTCATCGGAGAGGACGCTACCGAGGCTGGGAGGAATCTCTTGTTAGGAGCAGATGGCGGCGTCCAGCTCGAAGTTGACTCTGTCATTCAGTCAGAAGATTCTACGAAGAACGGTAAATTTAGCATTAGTTCATATTCTGAGGAATGCGTCAAGTTGATAGAGAGCGAAGACATTATCGACGGGTGGAGGGTCCAGTTTGCGGTCAGCGTGCAGGAGGGAGGCTTGCTGGACGTCTTGAAGCTAGTTGACGAGAGTTTGACGAGCGTTAACACGGAAACAGAGCTCGTGGTTCCGGTGACGAGGTCGCAGGCAACGCCTTTGCTTTTCGAAAGCACCTTGGTCATGGAGAGGGGCCAGAGCATCGGAGGAGATGGGTTTGGCATAAAAACCGACGGGATCCGTGTGGACTTGAAGATGTCTGATCCCAACAGCGTGGAGCTGAGCGAGGCCGAGATCAGCTTTGATTTGACGACGAGCTTTGGAGACGGAGGGCAATTGAAGTTCAAGGTGGTTGGGTCTGGGGAGAAGGTGGAGGGGGGCGGATACCAGATGATGGCTTCCGGTTCCACTTCAGACGTCTGGCGTAACCCCTTCGGTATGGCGTGGCTTCAAATAAGCAGCGGTAGCATAGACTTCTCGACTAGCAGCACTTCAACTTGGGCCGACACTAAATTTTCCATGTCGCTGAAGGCCAATTTTCTGTTCGAAGCCGAGGTGGAGGTTTTAGCTGGGCTGGAGGTCTTCGAGGGAGGCGAACAATTTTTGTTGACAACAACATTGACCTCCAGTAACCTTGTGTTATGGAACGTGTTGACGACCGTGAGCGAGGTTGATAATGCGCAAGACAGTGACGCCTTGGCGAGCTACTTTGACGACATTGTGACGAGCGAAGAGGTGGCGTTTGTGATTTCGACAGTCGACAGCAAGACTTACGGAGACGGAGACACGGTCGTGGGAACGGGATACAAACGAGGGGTCACCGTGAACGCAGATTTGACAGCGCACGGAGGGGGAGAAGACAGCAGTATCCGGAAGTTGTTGGGATTTGCGTCCAGCATTGATGGCGGATCGACCGGGCTCAAGGTGGAGCTGTACGCTGACGTCTTTGTCGAAGGAGACGACATTCCAGTGGAGTTCAGCATCGCTCAGAGGGGTGCCAGTGTCGTTTTTGGCGGCACTGGAGGCGCCTTTCTTCACTCGGGTAATAATGATGGTTACTTGGAAATTTTGGACTTTGTTTGTAAGGCGAGCTTCATAACTTCTAGGTCTACGGAGAATAGCGTGAGGTCGTCGCTGACGGCGATTTGGCGGCCAAATCCGGGCACGGAGCTGGCGCTGGATTTAGAAGGAACGTCCACGAGCTTGAGTGGAGGCATCGCCAGTTGGGACGCGCCAATGGGCCTGAATTGGTTGTCGTTGAATGATGTTGCCTTGACGGTGGACTTCGTCGACTCTGGACTGAGGAGCTGGAAAATCGGCAGGTTCGAATTCTTGAGCTCGGGAAGCGCGAGGATAGGCGGCGTGCAGTACTCCGGTTGGATCGAAGGAGCGAAGATTGGCGATGAACACGATCAGACGAAGTTGGTGGTAAAAATGGAGTACGACAGTGTTAGTGAAGTTGGAAGCGGCAGCAATAACGTGACTTTGGTGGCCTCAGCGGTCGCTGGAGAGGAGGGGAGCTGGCAGGAGTGGAATTTCCTGAATCAGCTAAGGCTTCAAGGGGAGGGCTATTGGGGCCTACAGTACGCCAATTACGAGGACGCCTTAGCGGGAGTTTTGAAGGGAGTGACCGCGAGCTTCACGGCAAAATTGTCGGGGGAGGCCAAGGCAGGAGGCGGTGACATGCAGGAGGCTTTGCAATTGAGCAACGTTGTTGATAGAGGGACGACTTTTGAAGGCGGCCTGTACGTCCCGATATTCGGAGAGAACAAAAAAGACATCAGTGCCTTCATCGAAGTGAGGGACTTTGACGTCTTCGACGACATACTTCATGTGGATCTAATGCGCGTGGAGGCGAGTTTGGCAAGGGTCGGGTTTTTAATGAGTGGCGACGTCAAGTTCAGCAACAACCCCAGGCTAAAGGTTGTTTTGACTGGGGCAGTAATTGCGGAGGGTAAAGGGTTCTTGACGGGCAGCGTAGTTTCCGAATGGGTCAACGCGTTTGGGGTCGAGGGTTTGACCTTGGTTGAGAGTGGAGTCAGCGTCGGTCTGGGCGACGGTTCAGTGAGGTGAGCAGTGTTTATAGGGAGGATGAAGCTAGTACTGCTTGTAGCTGCTGGTCTCAGCGTTGGTTTTACCGCCACGCAATGAATTCTAACTCGTCAACATCAATCTTCTCGTCGCAGCATCGGCTGCACGTCAAAATTTGTATTGGGAACCGTCCAGATTGGCCTGACCGGCGCCGTAAGTGTGATCGACAACAACCCCTCAAATGACTTGTCTCTGTACGGCAGCTTGACAGGCCTGGAAGGCGAGGTCCAACCCTTCATGGCCGTGAGCGTTCGCGACCTCGCAACCTGGTACAACGACGAAGTTTTGGGGGTCGATTCACCCTGGAAATTCAACCCCGGGATCGTCCCCTCAAGCTGGGGTCTGTACAACAGCTACTTCATGTTCACGACTTCTCCGATGGTCGTTGCCGGGAAGGAGATGCCCGCCGGGTTTTTGATAAGCACCGGGATCAAGATCTTCGGACTGAACTGCTCAGCCACCATAAGCTACAAGGGCGTGTCGTTGGGCGACGACAACGTCGTAATCGACATAAACTCCGGGCTGAGCGCCGCTACGGAAATAGCCCGTTCTAAGTTAGTCGCCGACATATTGCCTTCGGAGTTGGTCACCCCTTCCCTTTTGACGAATGACCAGCGCGTGATCAAAGAAACCGACGACGGCTTGGATTTCTCCAAACCTTTCTTCTCAATAGTTGAAATTGGACTGGAAGGGCTGGACTTCAAGGGTTTCAGTAGCAATGTGAGCCCCATACTCCGGATTGACTTTGAATTCTGGGGCGTCAGAAGCCACCTTGAGATCACCGTGAGCGACTTGCACAGGTGAGAGGCGAGAGTTTGAGGAGAATATTTACGAGATATCGACGATGTGCTGCCAACTCCGCCAACGTTTCTAACAACGACGACAAACACAACCTTCCATGCCTCCTCCCTTCGCTCTTCTCAGCTTCGCCACCACGGATTTGTCCGATATCTTCGAGGCCTTCCGTGAATTTTCGTCCGGCCTATTCTCCCTCCCTGAGTGCCTCTGGGACGGAGACTGCTACGACGAGTCGTCGTCATCTTACTGCGTCGACGTTTGCGACCCTGCCTCTGACGCATGGTACGGAGAGTGCCCAAGGGAGAGCAAGACGTGTTTCATCGACGATGAAGCCTGTTTCTCGTGTTTCGGGGAATGCAGGGTGTTTCAGTGTGTATACTAGTGTTTTATAGATTTTATAGAGATAGAGATAGTATTTAGTTTATTTGAAAAAAGTGGATTTATTATTTGTTAAACATGCTCAAGCCCGTCTCGAACTCCTGCGACGAGTTAGAATAAAGTGGCGTTGGAGGTTTGGTGGGAAATGACGGGACAGCTTCTCACCTCCTCAGTTAATCCATTGGGAGTCCTCACGCCCTTGACCCCCAACGCGTTGTTCAGGTCGCCCACGTGATCCCCCCAATTGCAGTCGTCGAAGAAGAGGGTGTCTGTGAACACCATGGAAGGATGCTGCTTTTTCAAGGAGGAGAAGTGTGTGGTCTTGCGGGACGTGAGGCCGCCGGTGCGGCCTATGGCCTGAATGGGAAAGAGGGAGTCCATTTTAACGCCGGGGAGGATCTCGAGACCTTGGAGGCAGGCCCGGGAGTAGGAGGGCTCCTCCGAACTGCTGGCGACGCCGAACGTGACATTCTCGAACTCATTGGAGGCTATTCGCTGGAGGATCTTCAGGGCCGCGGGGAAGAGCTTCACGGTTTCGCCGGAGGAGCATTTCATGCCTATTACGCCTTCGCCGTGGGCGCCAAGGGGGCCCTTGACGGGCTTGGAGGGGATGGACCGGAGGGTGTACATCTCCGGAGACCAAAGGCAGTCGTCCAGATCAAAGATTATTGTGGAGGGGAGTGAAGCAGACATTGTTTTTGTTGTGAACGGACGAGAACGAGAGGAAGGAGAGGCGAGGAAGAGGGTGATAATCGTGGAGAAGGGGGAGAGCCTGTGTGTAATTGAGTTAGCAGCGCATCGCATCGGAGTGAAAAACTATTAAATATTATATAAATATACTTTGACTAAAGCGATTTGAGGACAATTTGAATACGGGATACGCCATCGATCTTACTTAGAAGAGAGCTGATTTTAAAGTCAGAAACAGGGATCGACGTTTTGAATTTACCTCATTTGTTTTGGACTACTTCCCTGGTTGCAGCAATACTTCCCTGCCCCCTTCCCTGGACATTTAATTGTCTTTACTAGACCTCAACCCGTTCAATTTCATTCCTTTTGGAGCCCTCCCCCTCACATTGGCGTGTGTGCATAGTTCCAATTTGAACGTCATTCGCAATTTTGGGGTTTCTTCGGATCTCCCTAACCTCTCTTCTTCCTTTCAACTGCACCACTTTTGAGAGAGATGGCTGTTATATCCCGATCCCTGTACCTCTACACCCGCGATATTTTCAGCATGACGCTAGTCGTGTCCCTCCTCTCAATGGCGCTGGTCGCGTTATTTGCGTCGCCCAGCTCCAAGTCCGCCGGCGACCAGGTGCTCAAATGGCACGATGAGCTTTACAACGACACCGTCAGGTGCGACTTCACGTTCAAAGGGACGATGGAGTCGTCGGGGGCGTTGGGCAGCAGGACGATCGTACATATTCCAGGACAGAGAATCAAGTCATGGGCACCAGGTTTGGAGGCGAATGTTACAGGCGTGCATCATGTTGTACCAGTTCCGCTCTATCCGATAATATGGATGATCTTCAGGTGGTTCGCTGGGGTGGGCAGTGTCTTTCATGCTTTGCCTTGGAAGGTGGCTAGGGGGACGTTGTGGTATGCAGTTTTGTTATTTATCTTAGATGGGGTCGGCTCTTATTTCATGATTGTTAAAGACCAGAATGACCAGATTGAGAGTGAGAGGGATGGGCTTGAGTACAGTGGAGCTTACTATCTCTACACGCAGTTATCAAACTTACTCTTGCCAGTCATTTACTGCTTGCTGTTGGGGTTTAAGCTGAAGGACCATTCGATTTGGAAGCGTATGTTGGGGCTGGGTTTCGCAAGGGGATGCGTCTCTTATTGCTTGTTCGAAGGCACGATGGCGTACAACAGAGCGGATAATTTCATCGAGAGAATGCTGATTAGGACGTTAGGTTTTATGTTGCTTAAGGTTGTTGCAATTCATCTGGAGGCTTGCTTCATCATGGGCTTCAAAGACGCCAGGGATGACACGAGAATAATATCTGGTTGCTTTGTGATTCTCATCTGCGGAGTCATTGGAAGAATGACGTCGATCGGAGCTGGCACTGGCGAGACTGTGTTCATAGAAATCATCCTAATCTTTATGGAGTTGTTCGAACTCGATGATTACATTCGAGGAGAGACCGTTGTCCAAAGCTACACAAGATGCGTTGCGGACATCTACAACATTATCTTTTGCGGAGGGCGAGGGAAGAAGGCCAACGCGATCACACCCGAAAGCCCTGATCAATTTGCAGCCAGGGAGGAAATGTCATCGGCGAAGAGAGCCTTCTTCGGAGACGCCATTATCGTTTATGGAGTCGGCGAAGCCACCGGAGTGATTGTTGGCTCAGCCTTCGCCCTTGTTAATAACGTGAACATGAGCGAACCAGGAGGGGAGCCTTACAGCAGCTCGACGATCCTGACGAATCTGGCGATCGTGCTTCTTTGCGAAGTTTTCCTGGCGGACTTCGCCGTTGCGGCCTGGTCGACGGTAAAGAACAGGGACCAATATATGATCAACAAAATCCTACCAAAAGTCGAAGCTGGTAAAACACCCGTCGACCTGACGGCCGTCTGGAGCAACAGGGAATCCAGGCACAAGCTCAGATTCCTCGTCCTTGTCTGCTGCTGCGCTTTGTGCGCCTCCTTCTTCTGCGTGGGCATCTACACATTTAGCGCCTGCATCGTCCGGCGAGGGGTTGAGTTCGGGGACGAGTGGATCTTCTCGGCTTGTCCATCGGATTCTCTTTGTGCGATGCCGATCGAAAATAATAATTAAATTGATTCTATTTTTGGCCAAAAAATTAAGTAAAGTTTTCGAAGGATTGGTGAGGGTACGCTTTGTATTTCATGAGAATCTGAACCCCACTCCAGGCCAGAACCATTCGGTGGGATATCCTCAAGATACAAATGATGAAAAAGGAATGCATTTAATATGCCTGGCAAGTTAATGCCAGCAAAGTCACCAATTTTAGCACCAGGATAGAGTATAGAGTATGGAGTAGATCAAAGCCAAACCAATAAAGTAATTTCGGCACTCCTCCTACGTCAAGAAAGTGATCAGTCCTCCCTCCGACCCACTCTGCTCCCTCATTATGCGCCCTCCCTACGTCTGCTGCATACTCCACTGCCCCTCGTCGACACCGTCAAACCCTCTCCTGCTCCTTGAGCATCGACCGATGTCTCGGCCGGGTCTCCCTCCAATCCGCCTCAGCTGCTTCGGTGGTAAGCTCGAGGCGCACGATACCTCGCCAGAGAGTGGCCTCCTTCGCGAATTAAATGAAGAGCTAAATTGGCAACCGAATTGTGCTCCAACGCGCGCGGTAGATCTATATGTCGACAACGAGCTAATAGCGTACTTCTACTCTTCCGCAGACGCCTCCCCATCCACTGATTTCACGTATGAATCAGATCGAGGGAGACATGGTGAATGGATGCACCTAGATGATGCTCTAAAAGACGAACGCACTAGTAACTGGCACAAAAGTGTCCTCGAAGTTTGGAAGAGCGGAGGAGATCGAGCTGATTACGTCACCCCGCCGGAAAATACGTAACACTTCACATATAAAACATCGACAAATTTCATTTACTCCCTCGTCTCTTCCCTCCTCCTCCCTTCCCGCCCTTCTTAAAATCCTCAATCTCCGCATTCACCCCTCCCCGATCCTCCTCCGGCACATTCTTCCTGCACATTTCGTAAAATTTTTCCGCCTCCTTCCTCCTCCCCTCCTTCACGCAGCACCTCGCGCTCCACCTCATGCTCTCCCAATGATTCCCCTCCCGCTTCAGGACCTTGCCGAAGTACTTCAAAGCCCCGGAGAATTTGCCCGCGTTGTATTCTACGACTCCCAAGTTGTAGTTCCCGACGACGCAATTCCCGTCTATTTCAATCGCCTTCATGAGCTCCTTCTTCGCTCTTTCAACATCGTCCAAACACACCAACAGGAACCTCCCGTAATCCGCTATTGTCATGGGGTCGTTGTGGCTGGCTTGCACGGCTTTAATGAAGAGCGCCTCCGCTTCTGATTTACCTGAGGCCGTTGAACCTCGTACTTCCTCGACCAATATAGCGAGGTTGTACAAGCAGAAACAGTGGTTCGGGTTCACTTCCAAACACATTGTGTAGTATTCTTCGGCTTTGCTTTTGTCTTTTATGCCGGAGTCTAAGAGGACGGCGTAGTTGTAGATGCTGTTGTGGTGGTTGGGATCTATTTTCATGGCTCGTTGGTACATTTCTTCGGACTTTTCGAAGTCGCACTTTATCTCGCTTAAAAAGAGACCGTAGTTGCTTAGGTTGTTGACGTGGAAGGGGTCGACCTCGTGGGCTCGGGAGTAGTAGACTTCGGCCTTGGAGTAGTTCTGGAGCGTGCCGTGGAGGAAAACGGCGTAGGCCGTTAGGCACTCCACATTCGTTGGGCCGGCTTTTATGCCCTTCAGGTAGGCTGCCTCTGCGGCCTTCACGTCCTTCTTCACGCTCTTCAGGAAGTTGCCGTACTTGCTCCACACGCTGGCGGCCTCAGGATGACTATCCAAAAACGACTCGTACATCTGATCCGCCTTCTTGTAGTCCTTCACGTTTCTGTGGAGGAAGACCGGCGTGTCGTTGATGGGATTGGGCTCGTTGTCGTGCTCCTCTACGCTCCTTCTGTAAAGCAAGTCAATTTTTTCTAGCAACGAAGTTGACCCTGAGCCGGACTTCTTGTAGTCCCCGACGAAACTGCGGAATAGCGGGCGTCAGATATTCAATCCCTCCCGATACAATGAAAGTAAAGCAACCCTCCTCCTCACCTTGGGTCTGATATGTCATCATTGGAACAGGAGCAAAGGAAGGAGGCGTAGAGGGAGACGTAGGTGGAGTAAACCAGCTTGTAAGAATCGTCGACGTCGCTGCGAATGTCGCCACCCGTGCAGCAATTCACCAGGCAGCGTTGGAAGTATTCGACCGTCTCGGCGTATCGGTTGGGCTGAAGGCTCAAGTAACTCGCCATGGCCCCCAATGTTATTGGGTCATTCGGAGCTGTTCCCATCTTCATGAGGAGATCTTTTTCGTACTTGGTGGTTTCGGTCTGAATGGCCGAGATAGTTGCGGGCGCAGAGGGCGAAAATATCGAGGAGGGGGGCAACTCTAGCGCCATAATAGAGTTGACCTTGCAGGAAGCCGAGGAGGGTGTTTTAAATTAAAGCACCTTACTAACTTGGCAGGGCAGAATCGACCGGGAACGGCAGCAGCAGTCTCTCCAGAGAACCCAATTAGCAAAAAAAAAGCCAAAAAATAATAATATCGCTCTACACAGTCAACTTCCAGGGTAGATGTCAAAGTATGATAGCGCTCTGAGATCCGGCATTTTTCTAATTCCCTTCCTTATCTTTACAGCTCGCACAATACCTCCCCACAAATCACCCCCCCCCCCACGATCCAATAGCCGATGTCTTCTCCACATTCCGTCCCCCCTGCACCTGAAGCTCCACCCCCCTCTCCAACAACGCCCCACACAGCTGCCCTGAACAAGCTCCACGGAGAGATATCCGATGCCATCCTCAACTACGAAACGGATTTCAGCTACGTAAACTTCTCGGAGGAGCTCTTCGGCGATAAAAATGTGATTAGTGATCAAGACATGCGTCGTGTTCCGAGCGTTCTGAGTCTGTTCAGCGAGAAGAGCGAGGAAAGCAGCGCAAGGGTGAATCCCAGCCCGACGAACTACCCGCAGCTATTTACGTCTCCGAAGCACATATTGAACAGTTCGGCTTACAACTTGCTCCCTCTCGTGGAAAGTCTCGAGAGCGAGAAATCAATCAAGAAAGTGCCCAGCCTTGCCGATCTGAAAGGGCAGCATTTCCAGGACAGTTTGAATAGACTGGGAGTGCAGATCGTGGACGACGACGATTTTGAATACCCCGACAGTGATGAGGAAGAAGCAGCTCCCCAACAACAAGCACAACAACAAGCACAGCAACAAGCACAACAACAAGCGCAACAACAATCTGCTGAAACTCCTAACACCATCGATAACGATAACAATAACCCTAACGACGGTACCCCACCAACAACACTCCAAACCGCCTCTTCTACTACTAGCACTAGCAAACTTCTTATGACACCGTCCTTTGTGCAGAGCATGTCGGAGTATGCTTTCCGTCGAGAACAGTTTATGGAGAAAATTGAGGAGGGCTCCCTCGTGGCCAGCATGACCCCTTCGAAGGAAGGCGCAGTAGACAAAAGGCAACAGATCAACCTCGAATTCTACTCGGATGAAAATCAGGCCCGCCGCAGACACATCAAGAAGCACCCTCAATTCATCGCCATCGTGATGAAGCTTTGGAATTGCGTCGATCTCATCAAAGACGAGGAGGGCTTTCTTACGAAGGCCCCGTACCTGCAAATGTCATTCAAAATAACTTGCTTGATCGTCCCACCGCCTATAGACGCTGCCTTCGCCAAGAGGCATGCGGAAGAGGACTGGGAGGCTGACACCAAGGGCAAGGGGAAGCTCCTATTCGACGAGTTCTTCGTGAGTATTTTCCAGCTCGTAGACACTTGGACCGAGAGTTGCAACGCCGAAGACTACATCGAAATGGTGTTGAGGTTGGTCGACGGAATTTGCTTTCACGATAATGGTGGACTGAAGTTCAAAGCCGACGAAAAGGTGCGTGGATCCCTGCCCCCACCCCCTCCCTTCCTTCATTCATACAATAAAAAACGCACAATTCTATATAACCGCTCCCATTTGGCTTCTCCGTAGCCATCGCGGGGGTGATCTGCTTGTGCAAAATTAAAATGCTTTGACTCAACTTCCTCCATTCTTTATATAATGGAGGCGGTCCAACATCTTCAACATTTCACTCACACACACATCACATCACATCACAACACAACCACACTGTTAGATTGTTTTTGACCGCTTCTTCAGTTTCATCGGAGACGTCAAAACCATCGAGCCATACGGCGTTCCGCTTAACAAGACCGAAGAAGACAAGGAGGAAGGCAAGCAGAATCCGTCGAAGCTCATTGAACACTCCACCTCCCCTGGACCTTCGTCGTCCACGAAGAAGAAGGGGAAGAAGGGGAAGAAGAATTCCAAGACGAAAAAGCCGACGATCTTGCCCCTCGACAAGGTGACCTCCCTGATAGGTAGGCTCTACTCCGAAAAGGCCAAGGCTGACTTCTGGATCGACAAGAAGGAGGAAACGACCACGGCCACCACCACACCTGCGGTCGCCAGCAACAGAAAGCGCCCCAGCCTCATCAACCCCAAGAGCCTCAAGAAACTCCGCTTCGACGCCTTCATCATGCGCCACTTCAAGAGTCAGCACGGCACTCGTGGAATAGCTCGCAGGCATCTGCGAAATTTTGTCGTTTCGGTGCAACACTTGTGCGCCGAGTCGGCGAGAGTAGAAGTCTTTCGAAAACTCGCAGGCATCCCCAAGCTTGACGGAAGCTCGGAGCCGTACATCCCCTCGCTCATAGTCCGATACTTCCTCCCCCTCATGCAGAACATCTTCTCTAGCTCCGAAGGCATAGCAAAAGGCATGGCAGGAAAGGAAGTTTGTCAAGCGCCAGTGACCAAGGTCGTCGAAGTCGTCGAGAGGTCCCTCACCGGGGTTTACTTCGGAAGTCGAATGGTCGAAAACTTCAAGATTAACTGCGAGAAGATCAAGGTATCCGATTCCAAGACCAAGAAACAAATGCTCGACTTCGACGAAGCCTGCGAGATGGCCTACCCGCTCTTCGTGTACAGCGACAGCATGAGGGCCTTCAGCCAGGTCAGAGGAGCGCGGACGATTCAGCGTTGGTTCCGTAGTGGGCCTTGGCCCCCGTACACCCGAGAGGTAGAGCAACCGCAGGAGCCAATTGCGGAACAAGGAAGCCTCAACAGCCCAAGAACGAAACTGGAGGAGGCTAGAAAGCTTGACAACGAAATAAATAGCTCTGAGAGCCAACCGCAATAAGAAATAAACTTTTTGCATTTGCTATGTCCATTTCATAAATATTTATTTTTTCGCACACGTGTCGACGGAGCGGTGCCAGGTCGAACCCGTGCTGATGGGGCGGTGCTTGGCCTCACCCGCCCTGTTGGGATGCGAGGCCTTGATAGCGCTGCTTTCCCACCCCTAAGCGTGCCGCCCCAGTCGCTGGGCACGAGTCCTTGGAATAATTTTGCGGTTCGCGTCACAGGCTGGCTCAGCTTGATCGCGTGCTCCAGCTGTGCTCTCTTCCTGGCTTTCGCTGTCCTCGGCCTCTTCTTTTTCTTTTTCCAGGATGGCACGCCGGTTTTGAACCCAATTTTACCGTTCATTAGAGCTTCTTTCTTGACCTTCTCCAGTTCCTTTTCGTAGTCGAAGTGGAGTGCAGCCTGCAGATTCGAGAAGATGTGATTTATCTCCCTTAGCTTGCCAGATATTTCGTTTGACTGCACTTTCGTTCGAGTTAAATTTCGATTTATCTTCGATACGAGGCGGAGCGACTCGATGCTAGGCGTCGGGCCAGTGGGCGCCGATTGGGGCCGCGTCACCGCCTTGGTCAGTACCGTCCCTTGCTTCTTATGCTTCGTGGAGGGGTGGGCAGAACGGGGGCGGGAGGGCAAGGCCGGGGAGTTGCTTTTTGGCTTGGCGGACTGTGGCCGGGCAGTCTGGGTTTTTGAAGGGGGACTCTTTGCCTTCACAGGCTCAGAAGAGGCCAAGCGCAGGCTCGCCTCCGTTGACATACGACGTTGGGTACGCACGTACTCCACGTCAGGCTTCGGAGGGCTGGGCTTGGGCTCGGGCTCGGGTGTCTCTGTTGCAGCTGGTTCCGATAAAGGTTCTGCCTTGGGTTCCAATTCCAATTCCGGTTCCGGTTCCGGTTCCAGTTCGGATTCGGGCTCGAGCTCAGGCTCGGGATCTGGCTTATGCTTTGGTATATCATCTTCAGCCTCTATTTTCTTCTCTTCTTCTTGTTCCTTTCTCATCGACTCGGCCCTAACTCTCTCCATGACCTCCTTACTTATTTTCGCCTCCTTATCAGCCAAAAAGGAATCGATCTTTCTAATCGACAACTCAGAAGACATCTGACGGAGTAATGGCCTCCCCCCTCCCTCGTCCTTACCAACAGGGGAGTTTACAAGGCCATTCACATCTTCATCAGAAGCCAGACTTTCATCAAGCGACGCCGAAGCAGCATTCAGGTTCAGGTTAGCCACATCCAGCTTAGCATCGCTCTCTTCAGCAAAGTCGTCCCCGTAACCCACCGACTCTTCGAAGTCGTTCTCATACCCTCCCTCCTCCTCTCCGTCAAAATCCTCAGCGTAAGCGTCATCCCCCCCCGAATCCTCGAAATCATCGCCGTAAGCCTCGTCCATGAGAGCGCTCAGCTCCTTGGAGGCCATGGTGATGTTTCTGTTTCGGTTGGTTTTTGGTTTGTGTGAGGAGTGGTGCCGCCGCGGATTGTGGTTGGCGGAAGTATAGATCGTATAAATACAGCGGCTACTGCTAGGCTCGTTGCAGTATTACGAATATTTCAGCTAACTTCTTATCTGATTCTCTTCTTTTTTCCAGTGTGATCGATCGCAAGGAGCTCCTTTTTTAAAATCTTCAGATTTAATTTGTCCTCCTAAATAGGCGTTATTGGACTACTATACTATCACACCTGACCTTTGTAACACTCTGAACGGACGGTTTGATACTTGAAGTCACCCCCCCCGGCCGTAATTATCATTTTAAAGCCCTTTGAAAACCTCTTTCGGGTTTTAGGCCTCCTCACCCGCCTGCCTTTCATATAAAACTGTTTGAACTGTTATGTATCAAGTCACGGGCAGCGCGCTCGATCAAGATGAGGCTATAATCGCCAATCGGGTCAAGTCGATTCAGGATCAGTACGCTATGGTTAATGAGTTGGCTGCCCAGGCGCCAATGGGGATACAGAGTCTGCACAGGCCTGTGGAGGTTCCAGGTGAGGCGCACCAAAAGATGCTTGGCAACCTTGTCGTATACATGCCGCTCGTACTCTTCTTATATTCTGACTTTTACCGCTCCCCTCCTCCAAACACAGACGTAGCCCCTGACCCCTTTTACTCCTCGGACGCCATTCGCTCCACTATAAACACCGTCTCGACCCACTCCCACACCCTCTCCACGAAGTACTCCGACCTCTTCTCCCAAGACGACGTCTCTTCCCTCGTCCGACGCGCCTTCGACAACCCCTCCCTCGTTTCCGGCTCAAAGAAGCGCCTCTCCACCTCTGCCTCCGGCAGCGCCCGTCGACGGCCTGAGAAAGTCGAAGCCACACGAAAACAAAAACAAGACCTAGAATTAGCCAACGCGCCTCTGGAATTCCCAACCTTCAAAAGCGTTTACGACGAGGACATTGCCAAACCCGTCACGCCCGAGCGTTCCGAAGCAGAGGAAGTAAGCGAGCATAAGAAATCGAAGCCTCCTCCTATGAAGAGGGCTAATTCGGATTCGAGCGAGGATAAACCTCACCCGAAAAAGCTTCCTACATCGACCAAAGTCCACACGGTTTACCGTGGCAAGTCCAAGCCTAACAATAACAAGGGCAGGGTCGTGAGTCCAAGCTCTGAGGAAACAGCCAAAAAGAAGAAGAAGAAAACCGGGAATGTTGCGTTCGGTTCGACAGTAAAGAAAACGAAGGATGTCATAGGAAGAGCGGAGATCAAGGCGAGGAAAATTGGTGATACGGCTAACGAGGTAAGGATTCATCAAATTAATTATCTTTTCCCTTTCCCCAACCTCTCTAATTCTAACAATGCTATCGTTAAAATAATTACAGCTGGTCAAAACCGTCGCCCGCGCCGCCGAAATAAGCGCCCGGGCCGCCGAGGACGAGATCCTGACCACCCGCAGGGCTCTCGAAGAAAACGAGAGGGAAATGGCGTCCCTAAGGGCGAGGCTCAACGCGAAACCCAATCCTGGGGTCAACTTTGAGGTCGGACCGTACGGGCAGGTCAGCGCCATGGACGAGCAAGAGAACGAGTACAGGGTGGTTACTGTCAGCCGATCCGCGGTCGTTGCTTCCGCGAGGTCTCCAGGTGTCAGCTTTGATGCTCAGACCGTGGATACTTCGATGAGGTCACGCAGCAGGTCGCCCAGCAAGTCGCCCAGCAAGTCGCCCAGCAAGTCGCCTCGAAAGTCACCTCGAAGGTCACCTCGAAGGTCTCGATCTCCTCGGAAACGCTCCAAGTCCCCCAGCATCGCCTCGGAGCATGAAAATGACGCGACGTTAGTCAACCTAGGCACGCACAAACCGAGCATGCATATTTCGCAGCCCGAGCCGATCTTCATCAACGCCACGCAGCCCCTTACGGTTGAAGGCGAGGACGATGCGACGCTGCCTATGCCTATGCCGACGCTGAGAGGGGCGAAGGAGTTCGAATGGAAGAATCCCAACGAAGTTCTGCCGTTCATGAAGGACAAGGAGGACGAAATCCTGGACAGTAAATCTCAGGAACATTCTGAAGATGTCCTCCCCCCCCCTCCGGTCTTTCACCCCGTTAAGTTAAAGAAAGCGTCGGAAGCGGCTGTTCCCGTAACAATCGACGCCGACGCTGACGCCCTCCTTTCCCTGCTCATCAACGAGGCGCTTGCAGAGGACTCCGCGACTGCCGTCCTCGCCGCCCCCAAGGTTGTCAAGGCGCCGCAGCCCTCTGACGACGAGAGGTTCAGCCGCGCCATGATGCTGCTCGAGAAGACCGCCGAGACGCAGAGGCTCTACGCCGAGCGCGAGAACAACATCGCTGAGAGGGAGGCGAGCCTCGTAAAGCTCGAGCAGAGCATCACGGAAGCCCTCAAGGCGCCGTACGTACCCTTGAGCCCGAAGAAATTGTCGCCGCCCAACCCCACCAGCTCGAAGGCCAACGTGAACCCTAACTCTGGTTCCATCCAGTTGAGCTCTAGCAGCGGAGAGGTAGGAGCCATGGGGCAGCGGCTCGCCCAGGGCCACGCGGCGCCCGGTTCCTACCGCGCAAATCAAACCACCTCTTCTGCCCTCGTTAGCGCTGCCACCCCGAAGCAGGCGGTGAATTGGAAAGCGCTGACCCTCGCCCCCGGCGCCTCCTTCGAGGCCGCCGTTGGGTCTCCTGGCGTCGTCAAAACAATAGACTACGGAGATGACCATTCCTCCACCGCGACGTTGGTCGTCCCTGGAACGTTTCAGGAATCCGAGGTGGACTCGCTCAAGGCGGAAATGCAGGCTTCGCTGGTCCAAAATCTGCAGCTCGAGGACGAGAGCTCCGTCGTCGTAGAAGACGTGCGCCACGGAAGTATCCTCTTCGACGTTCGAATCGTCTCTGACGGCGCATTTAGCGCCAAGGAAAAGATGATCGATCTGCACGATATTTGCAACAGTGGAAAGGGCCAGGGTTGGCTCTCGCGCGTTGTGTCAGTCAAGGACCCCAGCGGAAACGCCACCACCCGCTTCAGGACAAATTTGTGCCGTCTGTTGAAGGGCGGAGAGACGTTCAAGAACTTGCCTCTGAGGAGCAGCATAGACGCTAGCGAGATGATGGAGGTGGGCGTCGGGGGATGGCAGATCAACCCGAAGAGGAGGGGGAAGCCACGCTCTTACGAGGCGTTCGAAGGAGAGTCTATGGACGGCATCTCGCGAGAGCGCGTAGTGGGTAGTGGCAGCGAAGCACCCGACAAGGCTATGGGCAGCTCTGGAGTGGGTGGCGGCGTTGATCTTAGCATGGTGGTGGAGGAGGACGATGTTGCCGTTGAGGAGGAAGCACCTGCATCACCCATCAGGTTTATTCCTCCCAAGAAGAAATTTGAAACGAACTTGGGACGGCTCGCTTTCGCCGGCGAAGAGTTCCAGAAGCAGAAATTGACGCCCGAGAAGTCAGCCGACGAAAGGAAGGCTGGCAGCCTCATCGGCGGTGCCAAGGTGGAGGAGGAGGCAGAAAAGGACGAGAAGGTGAAGGCAGTGGAGGTGGAGAACGAAGAGAAAGAGGTTGAGAAAGAAGTTGAGGCGACGAAAGAGCTCGTTCCTGCTCCTGCTCCTGCTCCTGCCCCTTCCCCTGCCCCCGCACCCGCCGCCGCCCCTGCTCCCGCTCCAGCCCCCGTCAAAGCCCTCGCTACGCAGCTCCCCGCCGACACTAGCGCCCTGGTCGATGCGGCCGAGAGGGGCGACGCCAACAAGGTGCTGACGACGGATGCCAATGCCCCAGAACCGACCGCAGCGCCCCCGAGGACCTCCTCCTCCTATGTGGAAGAGGCCATTCGGAAGGAGAGGGACGCAGCAAAGAAGAAGATAATAGAGATGAAAAAGCAGCTAGAGGAGACCAAGCGCAAACTGACTGAGGCTGAGCAGAATATGCAAAAGCAGAAGAATGTCATAGACCGAGAAGTGACAAAGCGCATTTCAAAGCCACCGAAGCTCATTAGCGTCGGCGCCGAGTTCCCAGACGCTGACTACCAGTTGGACAGCTCCTGCTCAGACCTAGATGCTTCAACTTCTACCGTTGACTCGGACGAGATGGGGATCGGTTTCGGTGTTAGGGAGGAGGTTGAGCCCCCTAAACCCCACCAGGTTTGGTTGCAGAAGGCGAAGCAGTACTACGGCATCAGCACGTCGCAGAGCCAACCAACCCAGCCGGTGGGAGCCCCCCTGAAGATGAGCGAGGAAAAGGCCTTCGAGAGGAGGGTCATCGACGGCGCTGAGGAAAGGAATGAGTTCTACCGCAACAACAGCAGCATCATCAAGGGAAAGCAAGCCAGCACTGCCCACTTTGACGAGGGCGAGGACGAGGAGAATGAAGAGAACGAGGGCGGCCACAACGCGGGCGACGCTGCAGCTCCCAACCCCGGAGTGAGCAGCTGGTTAAACAGGGTGAAGAGACTCACTGGCGAGGCCCACGAGCCCCCCCCCTTCAGCTTCACAGAAGAGCATTTACTCCCCCAGCAGCTACGAACTCAGCAACAACGAACTCCTCCCAGAGACCCTAAACTGCAGCAGTCAATGTCGCCGCAGCACGCTTACTTGGAGAGGGTAGCTGGGATCCTGAAGGAGCCAGGGCTGTCCCCCAAGAAGAGGAACCCCGTGACCTTCTCGCAGCAGACCATCGACTTTGGAAGCGACAACGATGACGAAGACGAGGACGGCAGCATCCGCTCTCTGAGGACCGAGGAGGCCTTTAGTCCGAGCACCAGCTTCGCTATTTCGGAAAATTCGCGTATGAGCAGAAGTTTTAGATTCAGCAAGACGGTCATGTCATCAGATTCGATTGACACAAGGGACACGACGGACACCAACAGGCTATCCGTTGACACTAGCGTCAGTCTAGAGAGCGGCCAGTGGATCCCCAAGTCCAAGTCGAGTCACAAGGGGAAGCAGAAGTATTACGCGCAACGGCTTGACGAATCGTTCGAGAGTGGGAAGCGCTTCGGAGGAGAGTCATCAGGCTCAGTTGCCAATCTCTCGAGAGCAGGACGAGTAGAGGGCAGCCGCTGGGATCGTCTCTACGAGGAAGCCGACAGCGGAGACTCTGACAGCAGCGGCTCGAGCGATTATTAATCGATAATATAATTCTTTTACTAAAAATAAAAAATCAACAATACAATATATTGAAAATAACCACCTCCACCCCTCGGCAAAATTTCGCGAATGCTCTAGTGTTTTAAAGGCAACACATTGTTTTGTTTTGCTTCAGAGCAGGGCGGAACCGTAAATTCAAACAACCCTTGCCCACACAACTTGCCCACACAACCCACCCGCATCGCAAGCACCCCCAATGTCTGACGTCGTAATCGAAGATTATGAGCGGGCGGGAGTAGAGGAGGCGGAGGCTGGCGAACTCAACAGAAGGCACAAACTTCTCATGCAGGAGTTGGTCGAGGCCCGCAAGGAGTCGGAGACGCAGGCCGAGCGCCACAGACTCCTCATGCAAGAGCTTGTCGAGGCCAAAAAGGAGATTGAGCGGCTTAAGGATAGTAAATCTGAGCCTTCTGAACCAAGGAGGCCGACAGACTTTAACATCGCTAGCCATGTGGGTAGGAGCAACCTCCTTCAGAGACGTTTGCTTGATCAAAAGAGGAACGAGTCGGGGATGCGATCTTCCAGCGAGACGAATTTCGCCAACGACGTGGTGGTACACGTGGAGAAGGACTATCTCATCAACGCCCTACTAACTACTAACGACCATGACCATATGGGGCATAAATTTATGTTGACGCAGCACATTGTGGAGAGAGAAGCTGAAGACGGAAGCAGCATAGTCTACTGGAAGTTCCAGAAAGATAAGAAAAACTTCGACGCCTTGGTCCAGCTGCGAGTGCTGAGCGAGCAAGAGGAGGAGATCCGCCACCAAGCCCATTCGTTCAAGGGCACCGCCATCTTGGAGATGAATAGCGTTGACGAGAGCGATTTGACCGCCGACCTCGACCTGATCCTCGAGCAGGCCAATTCTAACCGCGCTTTTACCACGAGGCTGGTCCTGGATGTTGGCTTGATCTCGATAAGACCATTGTCATTCGGCCAGTCCTTGCTCTCAATGTCAGCGATTGTGTATTTCGAGGGATCAAGCGCGGCACATGCGCCAGGTCCTGTTTTTGACAATATCAGCAAGTACATCGCTGAACGTTTCTCAGATGAAATTGGTGTAGACGAAAAGAAGAGGCAAGATTTCCTCGCTAATAAAGTGCCCAGTGCGCCCGCCTTGACTAGAAGCGAGAAAGACCTCATCGATAGTTCCCTACTCTATGAGGCGGAGCTGGCCCATGCTCCGCGAGTGGCAGGAAGTGTTGCGGATAACGTCGAGAAGTTTTTGTTCTGGGATAATAAAAGTGGATCGTATTGGGGTAAGACCGTCGCAAAAGTAGACTGCAATTACATGCAGCTGTTCGTCAGACTTTGGGTTGTCAACACGCACGAGCGAGCCAAGGAATTCAAGCGGGACAACGGCAATCTACCTAGATACGCGTTCGAAAATATTGATGGAACCCGCAGCTTGCAGTACGCTACGTCCGTTAAGTTCCCCGGAACGTTCCAGAACCGCCTCTTCGATTCTTGGATCACCTGGGATCTTAGGGAGGTAGACGGCCGTAGACAGGCTTTGATTGCAATGGCGCCAATTTCTGAATACGGTGGAACTCGTAAGCGCATCCCTGACTCCGAAAAGTTGATCGAGGCCACGTCAAAAGGTGAGGCGCTGCTAGGAGTGAAGCGACGAACTGAGAATGTGTCGATTCCTTTGTCATTGGGCCACTCACTACTCCACCATCGTCGCTATATTTTAACTCGTTTTCGCTCCTCGGCCTTAACCCCTCAGCCATTTGGATAATAAGCGAGGTTACCGAAAACACCTGTCTTTGGCGGCGATGTCAGCAGGTTGACTTAAAAACAGGCGTGCTGCCCAAGAAAGTCCTCGGATACTTAGCAACGAACCAGCTCGACTGGACCAATGAAATGCAAGAATTCTTCAGCAGAAACGGAAAGAAGGTCGACGGTGAGGTTCAGAAACAACTTGTCGAAAATATCATTCGAAACAAGGGAAAGCCCATTCCTGAAGACCAGAAGCCGCTTTGGCTTCGCTGCAACTCCCTCAAAGGAACAAACGAAAGCGAGTGGGACCCGCTCAAGCCAGGGCCGAAGAACCCAGACGTGAAAATGTGGATTAAGTTTCCCAAAGTCGCGCAGGGAAGGCGTAAGTCGATCGTCAAGGACGCAAAGAAGAAATCAGGACAAGAAAGGGTGGCAACAGGCAAGGCCATTGGCTACGTCGACTGCACAGCAGAGAAGCTCTGCGCTTGGATGATGGACTACAACAGCAACGAAAGGGTCCGAGTGAACAAAGTCCTCGGTCATCCAGCTCGCCTATGCTGGGAGTACAAGGAACGAGGGCTCGACGATATATGCTGTGCCACGATCAAGAAAATGCCGTTCCCGCTTCATAACCGAGAATTCGTGGCTCGGCAATTTTACCATCATGCCGAGGATGGCACAATTTCAGTTTGCGTCGAAGGCATCTCAGACGTCATCGACTACGGGAAGAAAATGAGAATTGTTCGGGCGTTCACGAGGTCACTCTTCCAAATGAAAAATGTGCCGAGCAAGGGGAAGTCTGACAGATGCGAGGTCACGCTACTGCAGTATCTAGACGCGGGGGGCAATCTCCCAATTTGGCTCATCAACCAGTCGGTCCCGAAGGCCTTGGGGACCATCCAGGAAGCAATAAACGAACTAAGGCAGGATGAAAAGGTCGACAAAGAGGAACTGCGCGCTATTTCCAAACACCTAAGGACCGAAGGCCTCAAGCAGGTTTACAGCCCGGAAGAATTAGCACTAATCGGTAGAATAAAAGCCAGATTTGGTAACCTGTCGGAGCACAGCGATGGTTACACCTACAAGAGGCTCGATAGCCCGGACCCCTTCGTCAAGATGATGACGTGGATGGACAACTCCTCCGAAAGCAACGATGCGATAATCGGTAGAGCCACGGGCGTCATCGACGCCACGTTGGAAGACGTGGCTGCCTTCGAAATGGCAAGGATGTCAAGAGAACGTTTGCGAGAACATCGTGATTTCGGGGGCTTAGAGCGATCTGAAAAACCCCTGAATGACCACACTACGATATTTTACTCCTCCCTCGACCTCAAAACTCCGACTGTGAAAGAAAGAGAGTTCCTTAACAAGATAGTATGGAAATATGAAGACGAGGACACGCTGATAGTATGCTACGAGTCTTACGAAGACCCCGAAGAGTATCCTGTCAAGTACCTCAGGGGAGATTCCACTGCGAAGATTGTCTACAAGAGACTGCCAGAACTGGACAATATCCCACAGACGTCGATGGTCTACACCGTCCAGGTCGATATGAAAGGCTTAATCCCCAAATTTATATTCAACACCAGAGCCGTGAGCTTTCTCAGCTTCGTCTCCAACGTGAGGAATCTGTTCAGCAAAAGCTTGAGGGTCGATGCCAGATGGCGAAATAAATATATCACCACCATTCAGGTGAGAGTATGCGAGGAGCGAAGCGACGAGCTGAGGAGGCGTGTGTACTGGATATCGATGTACATAGCCAATACTTCCGCACGTAACGTCGCTGCTGCGACTCCTTCGCTGTTTCTAACGTCACGAACTCCTCTTCCATTGCCACTCGCTTCGCTCGTCGCAGTTGGCTAAGGTTGGCGGAGATGGCGCCAAAGATGCACTGAACCTTTTTGATAATATGTTCAACAAAACAGCCGCAAGCCAGCGCCCTCGCACGTCCTTCCCCTTGGCCAACAACTGGGTGAGATTGGACAAGGCCTCCGGAAGGGGGTGGGGCACCACCACGATCAACGTGAACGCAACGATTGAGGAAGTTGCTGCGTTCATTTGGGACTTTGCCTCCCGCTCTAATTACGGAATATCCAAAGACTTATCGCGGGAAGTGAACTCCAAGAACGCAGCGGAAGGTGGGGACTGTTTGAAACAGTGCGTGAAGCGTCGAATTGAGCTGCGCAACGTGAAGAAACACAATAAGCTCCTCGCCAAGGAGCGCGTATTCTGCAACACCATGACACTGTATACGCCTGACGACGAAAGCATAATCATCCTTTTGAAGCCCCTCTTCTCCGATAGTCCTGGTTCCTCTTTCATGGCAAATACCAATCGTGCTCTTGCAGGTCAGACGACCGTCGCCTACAAGCTGGTGAGGAGGGGGTTGAAAAAGACCAAGCTACAGGTTGCTCTAGAGCTCAACTTCAATGCGAGAATGAGCGTGATACATAAGGTACCGCATTACCTTGTAAAATCGACGGTGGAAAAGCAGCTCAACGACGTCGCCGAAATCTCCATCTACTTCCAGAGGCTCATGCCTTTGTCCGATTACGGATTGGCGGAGGGCGAGGCGCTTGGCTACGACTTAATGTGGAATACTGGTTCCTCCAAGAAGAGGGTGAGAAGGATCCGGATAGTGGCGAAGGAGAGCCTTGCGCTTAGAGAATTAATCGAGGGAGAGGACGGTTACCCCTGGTTCCCTCTGCTCCTCGAGACGGTGACCAAGGGAAAGCTAGCCCTCAACTACTCTATCCACACCAAGCTGGAGTGCATAGTGGACGCGGAGGCCACCTTGCTCGGGAAGAACTTGGTGCCGGCCCTCAAGGCACGAAAGACTGCGGAATCAGGGGTCAATCAATGGAAGGACTCCAACCGACCAGTGATGCAATTGCTGGACAAGCACAAGTGGCTCGAAGCGACGTTCGTGGTCGTTTCCAGGAGCATCGTCAAGGCAGCCACCTGGGGGGTCATGTGGCGAGTTAGCGTAGGAGCGGTTTTCAGCGTTGCAGATTTGGCCACCGACGCTTACCTCGCCTACAACTATTACGTGTCCGGGGAAGAGTTTTACGTTTTCTTCCTCTACACAATTACTTGCATAGGTGAGACGAGTTGAGAATATCACATTACTGTCGAAATTTGTGCCACCTTTCTCAATACGCGATTCTAACTCATACTCGCAGCCACAACGATGGTAATTCAAGCGGCGATTGTGACGATGCAAAACAGAAAGTACGGGCTCCGGAGGACTCTGTGGGAGCTGCTGTTCGTAGTTGTAGGAATGAAGGCTCCGTGGGACGCATACAAAGTGGCCAGCGGGAAAGAGAAGGCCCCAGAAATGCTCATGGACCCGATGATGGAGCTGACGGCAAACAAGTGCGCAGAACTTTTCGGCGAGAGTATCCCGGGAGCCATCGTACAGATCTCCGCGATTCTTGCCAAGGGGCCGAGAAACGCCCACTGGATGGCGTTGCTAAGTTTATTTGTTTCGGCCGTCACGAGTGGCTTCACTGCCACGCAGATAAGCTATGACTTCGACACGGACCCCTACAATCGGTCCATCAAGCCAGGCTTCTACGGATACGTGCCGGACGTAGCCGCAAAGAGAACTTCACTCTTCATCACCATGATCGGACTGTCGGCCACAGTTCTTCTCATGAAGACCACGGCAGTGGTACTGTTCTTTACGGTGGAACCCTACTTCTTAGCTCTCTATTTGGGCATTGACATGTTCATATTCTTGCTGGTGAAGATTTATAGGGACGATTTTATCTATTGGCTCCCCGTCGAAGGTTTCAAGAAGTATCCTATAGCCCTTTTGATGCGCGTTATGATTAAGGTGGTTACCGACTTCACCGGTGTCGTCCAGTTCAGGCACCCCAACGAAGTGGGCGGTCTATATTGGACCTTCTCGTATGTCCTCAACATGACTAGTCTGCTCTACAGTATCTACCTTTACAACAACAGTTCCGAGACTGTTGATGCAGGTATACTGTGGACCTTAGGGATCTCTCTCGTTTCCTCAAGTTTTATCCTATTCAGTATCTTCCTGCTTACAATCCAGAAAAAATACGTTGCGACATTCTTCTCGGTTCAAACAGGCCCACAGTCTACCGTGGAGCAATTTATGACGGCGCCCACTGACGCCATTAGAGCAGGCGGCATCTTCAGGCTCAGCTATCATCACTGGGCGAAGATTGAGAACGGGGTGGCGCTGTGGGTGAGGAGTAATTGGGACGATTGGAACGAAAACCGACCCGCCTGGTTCACAGACGACATGAGGGCTCTAATTCCAGCCGATATGGTTCCCACCGATGCCGATAGGAGAAGGATACTTTCTCTTCACGAGATGAAGGATGCGGGGGAAGATATGCGTCGCCAGCTCAGTATGGGGAGACGGAACAGCGGCGTTGGAATGTTGGAGAGGTTCGGCTTTACTTCTTCGTCGGGCAGGACTTCTGTAGCTCCAGAGCTTCCAGCCTTTCGTGGAGGCGGGACGCGCGGGTCGACGCGTGGGTCGACACGAGGGACGACGCGTTTCAAAATCGCCGAGGCTCTGCTGGGCTTGACCAGCGGTCGTGGTGGCCTCAGTATCAGCTTCGGAGGCCGTGCTCGCGGCGGCGACGACGACGACGACGACAACTTTAGCGACGACCACAGCTCGCATCGGTGGGGCGACGATGCGATTCAAAGTATGAGGAGTAGTCTTGGGCATTGAAGATGCTCAGTATACAGCAACGCGCAAGTAATATAATAATAGATAATTAGATATAATTTCCTACAAACTGATTGGGTTCGAACTCACTCTTTTTACGTCTCTCGCGGACCTTGGCGCGAGAAAACTGTGCCAAGTCCTGTGGGCTCTTGATCTTCTCGCTCCTTAGAGTTGCCCTTGCCCCCAACGTCGCCACCATACTTCTTTGCGCGCTCCTCCGCGAGTCTCTGCTTTAGTTCCTTCTTCTGTTTTCTCTTATTGAAGAAAGATTCGAACATGGACGGTTCGTAGTGGCCGAAGGCCTGGCCGTTCTCGTCCACCAGATCTCCCACCCCGCCATTTGCGGTCCTTCCCATCGCTTTGTTCATCTTGATGGCCTTCATCGCGAATTGGTCCAGCTCCTTCTGAGAGTAATCGTCTCCCTTGGCCGGGTCGAAACCGCACTGTATCATCACCTCCAACTCGGTCGGTTGGCGATTCTTCTCCGCCTCCTCCGCCTCCTGCTTCGCCAGCATCTTCGCTATTTCGCTCTGCTTTCCGTCCTCTCCATCCTCTCCGAGCAAACCTTCTCTCTGCATCCTTCTCTTGATTTGGATTCTCCTCCTCTTGAGTATTCTGGCAGCGGCGGCATCCTGCTCCGCTTTCAGGCCCTTGACGCTTCTACTCCTGGCGCCCATCTCGTTCGTCAAAGGCCTAACTACCATTGTGTTGCTGGTGCTAGGTCGGTTGACAATGTCCCCGCCGGCCAGTTGGACCTCGTCGGAGTCAGCGAATCCGACGGAGTTCTTGTCTACAGTCACTGGAATTTCAGCCACCATCGTCTGGCTCCCGTCAACCGGCACCATTCCAGTCACGGCATCGTCTTTCTTCTCCTCCGTCCCATCTGTGATGGCCGCAGGTGTCTGCGCGGGGGTCTCGTCGTCCGAGTCTTCCCCGTCCCCACCAAGCCCCCTCTGAGCCTTCCACTCCTCGTCGCTGTCGTCGTCGCTTCCAATTTCGCTGGCCTCGCTCGGAGTGTCTGCCTCCTTTATCCTCAGACTCCTGGGGCTCAGAAGCTCCCCCGTAGCGGCGTCCCTCATGCACTCGGGAGGGTCGGGCTCGACCCAGCCCTTGGGTATATACGCTTCGATGTCAGGCTCGTCGTACGTGCTCTCACCAGTGACGTTGTGTACCCAGTAGGGCAAGTCGTTGTACTCGTCCCAGTTCCTCTGCCACTTGTTCAAGTTCCAGACCGCGAAGTCCTTATTAGCCATCTCCTGCTCGTACTGAAACCTATTCTCCCTGTTCTTCTTCCTAATGTCCCTCCTCCTCTGTCTGACTCTGTGCTTGGTCCACACTTTCCACTCGTCAAAGTTCTCTCTCAGGCCCAACCCGGTCCACGCCCCCATGATCTTCCTCAGCTTTATGTGCTCCATTTTGACCTTCTTCCTCGCCCTGTAGCTCTCTCTCTCCACGTACTGGCGCTTGAGGTCGACCATGAGCTCGTTGAGCTTCTCATTGTGATCTTTCGTCATGCTGTTCTTGAACTCGATTAGAGCCTTGGGCAAAATTCTCTCGGCCAAGCTGCCCTTGGCCGCCTTCTTCTCGATCTCCTTGACTATTTTGGCGAGGTCGGCCTCGTACTTGTCGACCAGCTGAGTCAGCAAGGCATCTTCAGGAAGATTGGCGAGCGTGTCCAGCAGCTTGTCAATCTGTATGTCGTTTTGCTCAGCAGCCCATCCGACCAATTCTTTCCCCTTCTCCATCAGAGCGTCCTTCTTCTTCTCCATCTCATCGTGCGCCTCATTCCTCTTGGCCTGCAGCTTTTTCTCCTTTTTCTTGAAGGCCTTTTCGAGCCTTTTGCGCTTTCGGCGGAATTCTAGTTCCAGTGCCCCCTTGAATTTAGAGTTGGCCTCGGAGTGCTGTAGCTCGTGAGCCCTCGCTTCCGCCATTTTCCTAATCATAATTTGTCCCTCGTCAGTCTCGAGGTACTCTTTGGCGCTTTTTTCAGCCGCCTCACTCGCCTCCTTCACAGTTTTCCTCTCTTGAGCCTGTCTCTGCCTCTCCTCCAGTTCTCTCTCCAAGGTGATGTGCATCTTTACCAGCATTACCGGCCTTTCACACATCCATCCGGCCTTCGGTGGAATACAAACATTCCTAGAGCCGTCTGGTTTCTTACACACACATCTCCTGAACCACCCGGTGGGACTGCGGTAAATTACTGGCCCGTAGGGATCCTCGAATGAATTCATGACCCTCTCGGCCTCTTTCCTGGAGTAAGGGAAGGAGCGGATGTCCCCGGCTGTGTCCAAACTTCCTTCGTTCCATATTTCCTCCAGGGCGGGAAGGAAGGTATCCCAGAACATCTCTTCAGGGTACTGGTAGAATAACTAGGGGAGGTGTGGTGTGTGTGTGTATGAGTGCGTGTGTGAGTGTGTGGACGATAGAGCTTTCGAGCACAGATCCTCCCGAGAGATCATGACGGATGATTGGAACTTCTTTTTCTCACCTCTCCCTCTCCTTCCTCCTCCGGAAGGTTGGAGGGCCCCGCGAGGCTGTCTTCTGGCTTCCCCTTTGTCTCCTTCTTCTTCGCCTTTCCAGGTATGTCGAACTTGACGTTCTTCTCGTATATACCTCTGTGCTCCTCACCACCAATGCTGTGCTTCCCCACTTGCTTTAGCATGTCCTGAAAGGTCAACACAATGCTCTGCTGTCGGGCAAATAAGCTGGTGCTGAACCTCTTTTTGCTCCACGCTAGAACCGTTTTAGGGCCACGGATGATTTTGTCCATGGTGGGGAAGACCATGCCAGCGTTCCCCTCCATCTTGAGCTCGGTGAGGCGATCCAGCTTGTGGAACGACATGGGCAGCGCCGTCAAGTTGTTGAAGTCCAGCCACAGGTTTGTCAGAGTTGTCAGCTGCCCAAGCGTGTCGGGGAGCTCCATAATTCTGTTGTTACACACGTGAATAGCCTGCAGGGTGTTGGACTCCGAAATCGAGCCGGGAAGGTACTTAAGCTTGTTGTCGTTGCAGCTCAACTGCGAGATGTTCGGCATTGAACTGATGCAGTGAGGCAGCGTCACCAGGTCATTAGAGTTGAGATTCAACGTCTTGATGGTTAGGCGGCTGAGGGTTTCGGGAATACGACGGAGGCGGTTGCACTCGAGGTTCAATTTCGAAAGACCCGTGAGATTGCCGAAGGTGGCAGGAAGGCTCTCCAGGCGGTTCGACGCGAGCTCCAAGACGGACAAGCGAACGAGATTCCCCATCGATGCGGGGAGCTTCGTAAGCTTGTTGCGGAGCAGCGTCAGGGACGTCAACTTTGTGAGCTGGGCCACGGCGTCCACGTCCGTCAGCCTGTTGGAAGTCAAACTGAGCGAAATTATGTTGTTGCACGACGTCGCCAACTTTGCGGGCACGACCTCCATCTCGTGCCCAACGAGGCGAAGATGGGTGAGGTCGCGGGCAGAGGTTCGTCGGAAGTTGTAAACGCGCTCGGAGATGTCTCCGAGCTTCTGCCATGACATGTTGAGCTCGCCGGTTAGCTTGCCGTGTTCGACGGCGTCGGCCCAGAGCTGTTGTTGTTGTTGTTGTTGGTGATGGTGGTGGTGGTGGAGGGTTAATTACGTCCTGCCTGGAGAATATCGTAATACAGTTGCCTTCTATTTCATCCCCTCTCACCTGATCCCTCCTGTCCCTCTCCGCCTGCTCCGCCTGACTAACGTGCTTTATCTGTTCCTGCTTGTACTCCTCCTTTCTCTGCTCGATCAGAAAGTCCCTCTTCTCCTTCTCCTTGAGCTTCTTGAGTCTTATGTCCTGCTTCTCCTTCTCGATGGAGCGACGGAAGGGTTCGGGCATGGGCTGCATGGGGATATTACCCCGGGGAACGTCCCAGGTCGTCTCGCCGGAGCGCTGATTTTTGTAGTACCACACTCCATGTTTCATATCGAGCTGAGAAGAGAGGAATGGGAGTAAGTAAGGATGGATTACAAGAGCGGGGTTTTTTATCTAAGGTTCGACGGTCTCACCCTCTTAGTGAACATGGCCTCTGATATTTTTGTCCTCAATCTCCTAGTGGCCATCCTGACTCTTATGAGACGCTGGATGGCCATGGCGGCGCGGAGGTGAGCGTCAGAGTCGAGGTTAATCGTTATTTCACCATGGAGCTCATTCTCCTTGGTGACCATGGTGCCGGAGTGTGTGTGTCTGAGCCGGGGGGGAAGTGGAGGGTGGGGGTGGGGGTTGGGGAGTTGTCTGCTGTTTTTAAAAGGTGTAAGCAAGTTTTGTTTGCGCGGTAATTTGTCAAGACACGGAAGACGCGGATGCACGGGCTGCTATTCCAGAGCGAGAGCTAAGAGCCTCCCGACCTGCAATTGATTAAACTTGCAACCCATGCGCGAGAAGTTGGGGGATAAACCCTTATAAATTTATTGGGACACTCGTTTGCACTTCGATAAACAACTTTGGCCCCAGCGCTCGTTACTCGTCGTAGGGGACGATTTGAAACTTCTCCCCTCTGTTTCTACGTACCGCAGGAGCAAGGCCACAACTTTTGTCACTTTCCCAGGCATAGTACAGGTGTGGGGAAAACGAAGTGTTTCGAATTTGTTCAAGGCCTTGTCTCAGCTTGTATCGAATTGGGCAAGCACCGCACATTTAGAGTGCCGCTTTTAATAGGAGGGCCAAGAAAGACTCATTTCACGTTCGAATAGAGGCGAATTTTGGTAAGGGGGACCAAGGCGCACAACAGCGGGTCAAACAGAAAGCAGAAAGGGAAGGCAAAGAATCCAACGCGGATAAGAAGCCGCGACGATACCACAACAACTACAGTAATGTTCAATCGCCGAAAGCCCGAGCCCTACGACCCCGACAAGGGCCGTCCGATATCCGACTCGGGCGGACCCGCTTCAGGCGGCCTCTTCAGCCGCATCGCCAAGGCCCAAGAAGAGGAGGATGAAGCGGGCGGCGTAGGCCAGACCCCCGAACTTAGGAGGAAAAGGGAGGAGAATCCCTTTGTCTACCTGGAGTTCGTCGCCGGGGGGAGGGAGCTTGGGAAGGTTGAGATCGAACTGCGAGCTGACATAGTGCCCATAGCCAGTGAGAACTTCAGGCAGCTCTGCACAGGCGAGAGAGGGAAGAGCAGGAAAACGGGGACCAAGCTCCACTACAAGGGCACGACCCTCCACCGCGTGGTGGCCGACAAATACATTGTCGGGGGCGACATGAACCGCGGAGACGGGACTCACTCGGAGTGTTCCTTCGGCACCCCCACGGGGAAGTTTCCTGACGAGAACTTCTTGCTCCGGCACACGGGACCTGGGGTCGTTGGGATGATGAACCTGGGGCCGAACAGCAACGGGAGCCAGTTCTACATCACAACCGCGGAGACCGATTGGATGGACGAGAAGTACGTCGTTATAGGGGCCGTCACGGATCAGGCGAGGTGAGATTTTTGAAGGTTGTTGGTGTTCAACTGTTCTGCGTTTCTAACCGGCACGCACGCGCGCACGTGCAGTCTCGACACGCTCTTTCTTTTGGAGAGGTTGGGGACTGATTGGGGACAGACAAAACGGCAGATATACATAAGTAACTCGGGGCAGAAGGAGTTATAAAATTGAAAGATTGAAGAGAGAGAGAGTTATGAATAACCAATAATAATATGAAATGATCAAAAAAGAAAAAGAAGGAGGGGGAAGGATTCTTTTGCAATTGTATTCTTGATCGATTTAGTCCTTGTCCTGTCCGGTCTTCTTGACTCCTCGCAACCTTCCAGTCCTCCTGGCTCCGATGAGACCGACCTTCCTTCCGGCGGGGGCCTCCTTGGAGACGGTGGAGGGCATACCGATGTGCTGGTGGTTTCCTCCTCCGTGGGGGTGCTCAACGGGGTTCATGGCAACTCCACGCATCTTGGGCCACTCGTTACGCTTGACACGGTACTTGTGGAAGGCGCGGCCGGCCTTGAGGAGGGGCTTGTCGGTACGTCCTCCTCCGGCAACGATGCCGATCTGGGCACGGCAGGTGGAGGGGACGGTCTTCTTGCCGCCGGAAGGGAGGCGAAGGCGGCTAGTTCCCTTGTCCTCGTCGTGGGTGACGACGACGGCGTAGTCCCCGGAGGCACGGGCGTACTTTCCGCGGTCTCCGCACTTGGCCTCGATGTTGCAGATGATGGTTCCCTCGGGAACGGCAGAGATGGGGAGGACGTTTCCGATGTTAAGGGAAGCCTTCTTTCCGCAGTAGATGAACTGACCGGTGTACATGCCCTCGGTGGCGACGAGGAGCTCGTTGTCACGCTGGTACTTGTACGCGTTCTGGAACTGAATCTTGGCGATGGGGGCTCCACGTCCGGGGTCGTGGATGATGTCCTTCACGACGCCCCTGATGTAGCCGTGCTTCTCGGCATAGTCGAAGGCACGAAGCTTCACGGCTCCCTTGCGGGTGCGGGTGTGGGAGCGGAAGATTCCTCCCTTTCCCTTACGGCATCCGGCGATGATCTTTCCCATGTTTGGATATGGGGTTCTGAAGAGGGGGGGATAGAGGGTTGGGGCGAGGGGGAGAGGGGAAAGTTAGAATTAGGTCATGAAAAGGGAGGAGGAGGAGCGAGGGTATTAAGCTCAGGAAACTTGGAAAGTAATCATGTACGATGCGTGCGAAGCACGATAGACGGTATTGAGGGGCGCAGTGTGACATTGGAGACCACCACACACAACGCTATATCGTGGAAATGTCTATGGGACACACAATTGGGACAAAAGCGATGGTCTGGGGCGGGGCCAACGGATGGGCCGCGGAGGGGCCGTGTAGAATGACCGCGGATAGTTGGAGGTGGTCGTTCGCACTTGGGGGTATGTTGTAGGTGTTGAGGGCCCCTCGTAGTTTGGAAAAGGGGATCGGTGCGCGGGGGGGATGGAAACTAACCAAAAAGTGAATGTCCTGAGGATTGGCTAGGTTTTCCATGGTCGGGGAGCACTGTACACAAATTTTTGGGGGAGGAGTGGGGATGTATTGGGCGGCGTAAAGTCGGGGGTGAATGTTTGGGTGGTTGCCCTGTTGGGTTTTGGGAGCGACGCTCTTATTTTTTATTGCCGTGGCGACGTTCAGAAATTCTCACATGTAAGGCCTTTTCTTCTTCGATTTTCGTCTCGAATTTTAGGGCTTTTGCGATCCTACCTTGGACATCCTCATTGACAAAAGTACGTAGTCGCAGCGACGGGGGGTGGGGTTATGTGGCTACTCTTTGGCTATAGTTGTCACACTAGAATAAATACGTCCCCGATAGCGCGACGTTGTGTGGAGTTCTTCGAGCTTTGATTCGTTGTAAGGCCTGTGGAGTTTTAGGCCCGTCGTTTGGTGTGTAATATTGGGCCAGGGTCGTGACGCTTCCAAACCAAAATAAATGTTGAGCCCTTCTAACACTCTATTTTGCTCCGTGTTTGACTGCCGTAGGCTCTCTACCCTCAATGAACATGAAAACACTGGGTCTTCTCGTTTGCCTCTTCGCGCTCGTAGGGGCGACAGTCCACTACGCCAACGACCACCCAGTCCTATTTAACTTCATCAGTAATGGTGGGAGTAACGCAGGCAACAACATCGTTGATAATGACGACAGTGTAGTTGTAGGGGTGGGAACTTTCTCAGGCGCACCGTATTACTCTTCTGGCACAGTGTATGACATCAATGGGATCTTCTTCTCGTTAGTATGCTCGGGCGCTGTTCACAATTGCGTCCTCGACGGATCAAACAGCCGCCGGCTAATGATAATAGATGGCACAGGCGGAGGTACAATGACACTTTCAGGGGTTCATTTTAAAGACGGATATAGTGTAGGTGGTTCTGGGGGGGCTTTGTCTATTCAATCTTCTGCTCTCGTATCCGTCCAAGGCTGTAAGTTGTCATCAAACCAAGCCCGTTATGGTGGTGGTATTGCTGCATACAACAGTGGCACGACGGTAAATCTCTACACGACCAGTTTCGTTGGGAATTCAGCTACCTACGGCGACGACATCTACGTAGGCAACAGTGCCTCCGTCACAGTTCATTCTACCTGCCCACCAGACTGGAGTGGCACACCAGCGGCTGGCTCTGACTTGGATACCTACAACAATCCTGACGATCCAGGTACAATGTCAGGAACGACCAAGAGCTTCGATATCGGGTAAGAAAAAAATCACAACCGAACACCTTCCCCACGTTAAATTCAAGTACTAACTTTCTCCCCACAACAACAACCCCCACCCCGTAAGGACCTGCTCCATATCTTGCACTGCCGGACAATTTGGTGGAGGTTCGGGTTGCATCAACTGCGATGCTGGGAAGTACAGGTGAGCATCGAGAGCGTTGTGGTGCATGTGTTGAAAGAGAAGTGAGGCGATGACATCTAACTTTGACCCAAACACACGCAGCTCCAACCCTTCCGCCACCTCTGCAGACACTCGCCTAGCTTGCGAAGCAGGGAAGGCGAGTGCGACAACGGGAGCGACCACGTGTGCGAGCTGCGAGGATGGGAAATACTCCCCGGAGTCCTCGTCAACCTGTGTCAGTGAGTGTCCAGCTGGTCGCTACGCCACAATTGCGGATTCACTAAACATCTGCCGAGCGTGCGACGCAGGGAAGGCGAGCAATACCACAGGAGCGACCACCGAGAGCACTTGTGTGAGCTGCGAGCCTGGAAAATCCTTACGGCGGCCTCGACTTCGTGCACAAATTGTGAGGCAGGTCGCTACAGCTCCGCGACCTCCGCATACATTTGCCTAGAGTGCGAAGCTGGCTCATATTCGAGCGTCGAGGCCTCGACGTCATGCACAAAGTGCGAGGCAGGTCGCTACAGTTCCTCGAGATCCGCCACTTCTTCCAACACTTGCCAAAATTGCGTTGCAGGAAAGGCGAGCAACACCACTGGAGCCACTTCCGAAAGCTCTTGTACAGAGTGCGAACCTGGCACGTACGCAACATACGCCGCCTGGACGTCATGCACGGCGTGCGAAGCAGGAAAAGGGGGCGAATTTACGGGTTCGACATCAGAAACTTCTTGTGTAGTTTGCGTGCCTGGGTCGTACTCAACCAGCGGCTCGCCCTGCTCGCCTTGCGAGGCAGGCCGCTACAGCTCCACCCCATCCGCTACATCCTGTGGAGCCTGCCCCCTCGGAAAAGCGAGCAAGAATACAGGAGCCGCCTCCAAGAAAAATTGCGAGATATGTGACCTCGGCGAATACACCCCGATCCAAGGCTCCGTCTGCAAGAGCTGCGAGGAGGACGGAGTTTCGTGCGACTTTCGGGCTTGCGACGACGACCAGTTCAACAACAACGGGAAATGCGAAATGTGTGACAACCTCGTGAGCACCATGATTCTCGCCGGCTCCTTCCTCTCCTTCGCCGTGGCCGCTTATTACTCGGCCGCCATCGCGACGAACCGAAAAAAGATGATGCAGCTCAAGGTCGCCACGACCTTCTTCCAAACGGCCGAGCTGACCACCCTCATCAAGGTTTCTTGGCCCTCCATCGTGTATTTCACGCTTCCCTTCCAGCTCCCGATCTCCGACACGAAGTGCCTCGCCGCTTCGTCGGGCTGGAACCAGCTGCACACCTTCTACGCCTACATCTACGGGCCAATCCTGATATTCTCCGTGCCTCTCTTGAGCGCGAGCGGGACCCAGCCCCGTTCAAGCGAGAGAAAGAAAGTCGCTGGTCTCCTGACAGTCTTGATCTCCCTCTGGTACTCGCCGCTGCTCCAAACCATCGCTTCGATGTACGAGTGTTTCCCAGACCCAGAACGTGACTTCAAATCGTTCGTTACTTCTGACCCTTCCGTCAGCTGCGAGCCCTCCCTCAAGAGGACAATCGTCAATGTTCACGCCGGCGTCCTCTCTCTCGTCGTAGGTCTGGGCTTCCCTCTCCTCTCGTTCTTGAAGATTCGGAGTTTGAGGAATGCTGGCAAGTTAGTTTTTGACTCTAGCTTGGCCAACCTCTTTCAGTTCTACAATACGAGGATGCCATACTTTGAGACGGTACAATTTTTGAGGAAGGGCCTCCTGATCTCAGCGCTAACATGGTTCGCTGACAACCCGGCGATGCAGGCGATGTCAAGTTTCGGCATAAACGGGTCATTCCTCCTACTCCTTTCATGCACCCGTCCGTTCGTTTACTATCCCACCTCTAATTCCAGACGCAACCTGTTTCAGATAGCAGAAGTGAGCAGCACGATCACCTGTATGATCGGAAACGCGTTGGCACTGATTGCTTCATTCACAGGTGAGGCACTGCGAGGACGTTTTGTTGTCCTTTGCTTCGCTATGCTATTCTAACCCATTGATATCAATCTTCATACAATTTCTACGCTCGTCTCAGATTCGGATCAGAGCTTCATCGACCTCCTACGCGGTGTAATGGCCACCACCAATATCCTTTACTTCATATTATTCATGTGCAAGTACAATCGGGAGTTGGAAAAGGCGTTGGACCGAGAGGCCGAATGGTCGGCTGGCGTCAAGGTCAACTCCAATTTAGGCGCTGAACTGAAGGACGCCGTAGGTGAATGGAACCTGCTGGTCATGTCCCTTGAGAACGATGACGGTATGGAGGAAAGGCGGCGCCTCCAAATAGTCGACGAGATGCCGTTCGTCAAAAGCAGGATCGTCGCCGCGATGAGAATCTCGCTCATGGAGACGGAGGAAAAGCAAATCATGAATGTCACGCACCAGATCAGCGAGACATTCAACACGGGAAGATTTAGGCAAAAGTGCTTGAGGTTTTAACGAGTCCTCGACCCCGTCAACGAGGACTTTGAGAAGTTCGTCGGGGAGGCGAGGGGACCGTTCAACGTTCTGGAGATTGCGAGGGAACACAAATTGGAGTTCGTCAGCGGAGTCCTTGAGCGCGGCGATGGCTCAGCCGTCGAAGAGGGCGAGGGGAACAACCCCTTGCAGCAAATTGAGATGACTACCACGGCGGCGCCTGAGAAAGGAAAGAAGAATCACGGAAAGTCTCATATCGCAAGAGCGGAAGGTTTCAAGCGGGAGTACAAATCTCGAGCGAAGTCAAATTCGAAGTCAAGGTCAAGGTCGACTGAAAAGTCACCCCCACCACCCCCCCCGACTACTCTTGCAGCAACGAAACCGCAGCAGAATATTCTAGGAAGATCACCGCCTCCCCCTCCTCCTCCACTTCCACCTCCAACTCCACCTCCTCCTCCTCTCAAACCAGATCCTTGGATCAGCGCCACTAACGACGAAGGAAAACTCTACTACATCAACCGAGAGACCAATGAGACCACGTGGGAGAAACCGTAATCGCAGCAACAACATTTTTATCAGGGAAGAACAAAACATTAAGTGTTTTCATGTAAATCTTCGTATGTATTTCTTGTGTTTCGTGTGCGCTTGCTCCCCCCACCCCCCCCAATCCCCCTTTCCCAAACCTAAAAAGATCCCCTCCTCTTCATGCCTTAACCCTCCCCTTCTTAATATCATCCGCCCTCTTATCAATCTTCAAAAACTCCTCCTCCTTCTTAACCGGGAACCACCTCATACTAGTCGTTCCAACCATAATCTCAACAGTTTTATGAACCCTCCAAAAAACATTCTCATGCACGTAAGGCACTCCATGCCTCTCGCATATTTCTTTAACGATCGGCGCAGCCTTCTGATAACTCAACATACTTAGACTAGGCCACATGTGATGTTCGATTTGATAGTTCAACCATCCGTGCATGAAATCAACCACGTCAGAACCGTAAGTGAAATCGACGGAGGCGAGGACTTGACGGAGATAGAAGGAACCGGAGTAAGGCTTGCAGGAGGAACGGAAACGGTACATGTCGTCGCCGGCGTGGTTGGTTACGATCGCGACGAAGGCGTGGATGTTTGTTAGGATTTCGGCGAGGAAGAGATTCTTAACTGCGGAGGTGTACATGGTGTACTTGACGGCTCCGGTGTAATTCTCGAGGAGGAGGAGAGGGAGAGGCATGAGGAAAAAGTGGATGAGGAGGTAAGGTCCAGCAACGACACCTATGAACTCCCAGAGACTGTAGAAGTAGCTGTCGCCCGAGAGGAGGACGCGGATGGTTAGGGCGTCGGTGGGGTCGATGTGGGAGGGGATCTTTTCACCGCGTTTGCGCATGCCGGCGAGCTTTAGTTCCTTGTAGGTGTTGGGGGCGTAGTACGCCCACTTCCACGTCATCATGTTGAGGAATACGATGAGGTATTTAACGGGGAGGGAGACGTCGAGGGCTCGGATCTGCGACAAGCAAAGCGAGGGGTGGGGGGTGGAGCGACGAGTTAGAATACCGTAGCACGCCTTCTAGGTGATGAGACGTTCGCGAACTCGACACACTCTCACCTCCTTAAGGTTGTTCTCAACGAGGTCAGGGTCGTCGAGCTCCGAGAGACAGTAGTGGTGACGGTTGTTGTGCTCGATGTTCCAAGCCTCTGGCATCATCCAGTCGAACCAGTCAGCGAGTCGGTTCCAGAAGGATCCCACGGCGAACTTGAAACGGTTCCAACGACCCTTGTTAGGGTGGATCTTATCGTAACCACCGTGGCAGGTGTGGTGAGCGATCATAGTCCAACGGGAGAAGGTCCAGGTAGAGAGGGCGACGATGGGGACGAGGGATACGCCGTAGCCCATGGTGGCGATGCCCACGAGGGCGCAGAGGTTGGACCAGAGCACGATCTTATTTAGGTGGGCGACGTCGGCGGGGCCTTGGTTTTTCTCGAGGGTCTGCGAGCGGAGCGAGGTGAGGAGCGAAGCGGAGGAGCGGAGTTAAGGAGCGAAGTGACGAGTTAGTATTAAAGTGTAACGATGAATGAAGATGACACATAAGACGTCACATTATTAGTTGTAGGGGATATTTGGGTATTTGTTTTCCTCACCTTCCCAAGGTCAGCGATCTCCTTAGTGAACTTCTCTAAATCAAAGTTCTTCAGCCAAGCGTTCTCAGGAGCCGAGAGGTCGCCCTCGGGGAAGGTCATGGGCTTCTCCGTGGAGGAGGGGGAGGGGGAGCGGGTGGAGGATTTCTTTGTTTGACACATGGTTGAAAGGTCTGGCGGTGGCGGAGGTTGACGAAGTGGAAGGGTTACCCCAAAGTTAGAGATTTTAAGCGAGTTTGAGGAACCCTAACGTTAGGGTTAGGTCGAGGTATGTCAAAGCTGTCTATATATCAAAGTGCATCTGATTTTCATAGCCGTAATATTGAATGAAGAATGGAGAAACCCCGCCAGCTCTGTTGCCACCAAGGTCTTGTCACACATGGCAGTGTTCAACTAGGATGGCGAAATTGACGCGAGAGTAATTCACATGAGGCTGGTAATCGATGCAAAGGGTCCGCTGAATAAATGTGGCGGCGAGAAATGTCTATCTACCTGTAAAGAGGTTGTAAAAACCGATACAATTTATTTATCAGAAAATTGCCAAAAACATTTGGTCAGTTCTGCTTAAAAAAGAAAGTCAAAATGTTTTGTTAACAGAAAACCTTCAAGTTCTCCATTTTTCGTTAAAATTAATACACACAATACACGCACACACACAACTTCTCAAACTAACTCCCTAAAACCAATACACGCACACGCACAACATCTCAAACTAACCCCCCCCATACACGTTCTTTTTCTTCTTTGTTCGCTCCAAAAACCCTCCTCAAAGCTTCCTCAACCCCCCCCTAATAATTCGGCACGAACGGAAAATCAGGATCATCAAAGTTAAGTTTAATAAACCTCGCCATCCCGAAAACCTTCTCCGGCAGCGTCTCCTCATTATCCCCCTGCAGCACGAACGCCAAATCAACCACCAACGTCCTAGCATACCCAATACTCAACCTAACCACACCCGCAGCTACGGAAGAACTACCCACATCAACGATTAACTCTAAGTACCTGTTCGTCCTCGCGTAAGTCTGTTTAAGTTTCGTCCCCAAAATCGCAGGCGTACTCCCCACGGCCCTCCTAACGATGAAATTCCCTTCAATTATCTGCGGTATAAGCTTAAATGTTTTGTCCCTAAGTTCGTCTGAATCGCCGAAGAAAAATGGTTCACATAGTTTTGAGAATGGTGTTCCGGATGTACCGTCTATGATTTCGCGTTTTAAAGACGTTCGATAATAGAAAAGGGACCGTTGGACGGTTTCTACGGTTAGAAAGGTGGCAGGCATACAACGTTACAAACAAAAAAAAACGTTGAGGTTGCATGTACTTATGATATCAATTATACACGTCCGTGTATTTTATGTCGTTTTCGCGTTCGACGAAACTCGTTCAAGACACACTCTCACCTATCTCTGTTATATCATCAACAGCGTAATAACATACGACATGATAAAACGGCGGACCAGGTAAACATATATTAACAGCAATAACGAAACTCGGACACGCGTTTTTATCTCCTTCAGCTTCTCTCTTGAGAGCTTGTTGGATTCTTTGAGTAGGATGACCGCATAGACCTTTCATCATTGGAGCGTCTGTTTCGATTATATCGAGAGCTATCATTTTGAAGGCTGCGGATGGGCCGGCTGGGATTTTTTTCTACACACAAAATAGGAAACGGGCAACAACACGAATTATGTTAGTACACAGTAAGGACGAATTGGATAACGTTGAAAACGTCCAGTATGGAAGCTTAATCAGCGGTTAAGGCGCTCAGCTCGTCTTCTCAACCCTCCACAGGTTGTCTCACCTTGTCTGTTTTGTACGTTTTACCGCGGACGGAGAAGTTTGAAGGTGGGACGTCTGACCAGAAATTTGAACCGCACGGGGGAGGGTAGTTAGCTAACGTTTGTGGTCCTGCTTCTGTCTTTGGTCCCTTGGACCGTTCCGCGTCGTGCCTCTTTGAGTTCGGGTGAGCGAAGTCGCTTAGGTTGCTGTCGTCGTCTGAGGAAGTGAAGGGTTGATCGTCCGCCCCTGATTCGTAGTCGTCTGCGTTGGGTGATCCGTACGTTGATCCTACGAGACCCCGAGCGAAAAATGCGAGGAGTCGCAATGGAAAAAAACGTTGAAGGGACCGACGAGGTTAGAAAACATGTGTAGAACGTTCCCAGCAGCTATGTACGTACGGAGTCGGATCGGCAATGTGTTCGCAACCGCTCACGTCGTCAAACGTTTGTCTTCTCAGCGTCGTTCACTTTCCTCTTAGCGCTCTCACCTGCTGGGTCATGTGTGTTCCTGCTGAACTGTCCTCTAGCGTCAAGCGATACGTTGACGAATCTGTCAGAGTCTAGGATGTCCCGGATGTCCAAAATGTGGTTGAGGGCTTCGACGCCGAAAGCCTCGGCGTAGCCTTGGGTTGACTTAGGGGATATGGTAGGGACCCAGCCGCGGGGGTCGACCTGGACGATGTGCGTGAGCAGGCACTATATGTTTGTTCGATGTGTGTGTTCGCGATAAAAGCGTCGAAGCTGTCGTTAGAAATTATGATTCTTCACTCCCTCGTTCGTGTGTGTGTGTGTGTGTGTGGGGGGTGTTGCATTATTCTCACCTCAGCAATGTCTCCCTTTTCTCCTTCTTTCTTTTCCCCTTTCCTCGGCGCGATGGTGAAAACACCATGCATTTCCCCCCTAACATGGCTCTGCAAAACAGGGCAATCACCATGCTCAATACTATCATAACATATAATATAACTACCGTCATCGTCTAACCTCCAGTATCGAAGTAGGCAGAAATCGCGGGGGGTCGTCCAGGAGGGGAAGAGGTAGAGGGGACGGAAGTAGATGTGGACGATGTCGGAGTGAGCGTCGATGGTCTCGATTACGGAGAAGCATTTGTTGAAGGAACGGGAGGAGGGGTTGCTGAAGGGATCGAAGTGGGGAGCCTAGGTGTGTGTGTGTGTGTTTTTAAGGAGGGAGGGGGAGGAGGTGGGGGTTATTAGAACGCAACGATGATTCCTTCGACATGAATATAATATTATACATAGCGTTAGTCTCTGATCGCTCCGCTCTCTCTGTAAATTCTCACCTCCTCTTCATCCTGCTCAAAAGCGACTCTCCCATTACTCATCAAACACATAAAAGCGTTCATAGGCGTAGCATTAAGCACGATCATACTCTTCAAAGGCGGGCAAACCTGTCCTTTACTTTTCGGCGCTAAAATAGAGACGGAGTTTCTACGACCTCTTTTGGTCGAGGAGACGTCTTCTTCGTAGATACGGAGAGCGTTGCCGCCGGAGCCGAGCATGTTAGACCAACCGCCTTCGATTAGACGCCAACGGGATTCTTTCATGTACTTTTCGACTGTTAGGAGACGGGAGGATTTCGTACGTTCGGAACGACGGTGACGAGGGGAACCGGGGGGGGCGGGAGTGTATGGTGTGTCGACGCCTGACGGGAATTTGTTGTTTTTGTTAGTTGTTGTTGTTATCGTCACGTTAAATGTTTGTTTCGTATTTTTTTAATGTATAGAATCTCTCACCTGATTCAGAATTATACTCCATTTCATTATCATAAACGTTCCCCGCCTCAGTGAAAAACCCTTCCTCCCTCCTCCTATTAAACCCCGTAGATTTAATAATACTCCCCCTCCATCTCCTCAATTGATTAACATCATATGATCCTATAGTGATAGAGTTACCTTTAGAGTATCTCTGTTTCTTTTTCTTCTTATGACTCGCGGTAGGGTGGGAGTCATGGGAGTCGGAGTTTTGAGGAGAATCGTCATCTAAGAAAGAATCTTCGGGGTCGGTCAGGTAGTCGGGGTCAACGTCGGAGGTTGCGTCTTGTGAGAGGGAGGCGGAACGGGAGTCCAAGGTTTGAGGGGGAGAGGGGGGAGAGGAGGAACCGTCGAGAGACGTCGTGCGACGGTTGTACTTGCGAACGCCGACTGTATTTACGTTTATTTTTTTTGTTTTTTTTAATGTTAGGAGGCTGTTACTAGAACCCTCCGCTCACCGGTCCCCGATAATTTTGTTCTCACCTGCAGTCCCCCCTCCAATAGTCCCGCTAATCCCCAAGAACGCCATCCCAGCTGCGATCCCCAACCCGCTCGTGAGCACTCCTAGCGTGATTGCCCCCGCCCCTAACGCTGCGACCTTAGCGCCTGAGATCATCTTCTGCTTTCGACGGAGCTTACGGGCGCGGGAGAGACGGAGCTTTTGGAGGTTTAGGTCGGAGGTTGAGGAGAGGATTATGGGGGAGGAGGGGGGGGGGGGGGGGGNNNNGTTGAGGTCGCCTTCGGAGGAGGATTTTAGACTGTCGGGGGAGGGGGGGGGTAAGATAATGTTCTCATTAAATAGTTTCCTCTCGCCCTCCCCTCGTCTCTCACCTTCCCTTACTCTTCCTCAAATTCTCATAAAACCACTCGACCTTAAACGCGTAAAAAGGTTTCTTCCTCCCCCCCTCCTCCTCCTCCCCCTCCCCCCTCCCCCCATACCTAACATCCTTCTCATCAACGCTCAAACTCTGCTCATACCCTTTCCCGACGACTTCAACCTCGTGAATTTTGAACACCCTCCTCCTGTCTCTCCTGAACTTCATCGGCGCCGGTTGCGTTATTTTCAAGTCCCCGCGAGTCTGGAAGGACGGGAGAACGTCTACGGACGTTAAATCTATTATGCCTTTTGGGGAGAGGTCGGTTCGGCGGGTGTAGTAGGTTAGGGTTGAGGAGGTTAGGAGGAAGTAACGTTCGGGGTAGAGTTTGGGGAGGGATTGGTGGATTGAGACTCGGGGGGTCTTTTTGTGCATCCAACCTGGAGTAGAAAAGGAGTGGCAAGGAGTGTGTGTGTGTGTGGGGGGGGGGGGGGGGTAGAGAGTTTTAGAGTGTGTTTGTGTCGAATGTGTTAGGGTAGTTGACGAGAGGAAAGGGTGAAAAGAGGCAATAAAATGTTGTCTGTGATGAAAGAGTGGTCGAAACGGCGAAAAAACAACGTTTTTTACGTCTCATGCAGAGGGCCGACATTGGAGATATTAGCGAGCTGTATTAGCGATATAACCTTACTATACTATTACTTTCTCATGCGAAGTCAGTGTAGTACTGTGGATTGTAACGTCGATTGTACTGTGAATTATACTGTGGATTGTATCGATCGCATACATTCGTTCTTGCACATGTCATAGCGCACTTTGTGTAGCACTTTGTGTAGCACTTTGCGTAGCACTTTGTGTCTGATAGATGTGTCTGATTGCGATTGGTGATTGCGCAATAAAGGTCTCTTAGGAGAGAGACCTATAAAGTGTCTCTAAATGCAGGCTTATAGCGTTGATTGTTGATTTTATTTATATTTAACAGAATTACCTTCGATTAATATACCCTCTTGTACATTATCAAATGACATACGTTCATCAAGTGACATTTTAGAGACTATAAATGGCAATGGGATACTCCTCTCGATTCTGAGGCACCACACTGGGAAGTGACAGACGATAACTTTGGATTCCGCTGTTTTTTTGGGAACTATTTTAATTCTAAGTCGACAACGCTAGCCATACACATCCATTGTAAGTGCATTTAATATTATGTAACGTTAATATTATAGAATTTAACGAACCTATCGATTGATCGGCTCCATTTTATCATTATCATCATCATCATTTATCATACTTTATCATCATTTATCTTGCTCTTTGCTTCACTCCTCCACTCACGTCTCCACTCACGTCTCCACTCACTCCTCCACGTCTACTCCACGTCTACTCCACGTCTACTCGCTCGTAAGCAGAACGCTCCTGCCGCTCCTCATCTTCAAAACGAACCCTATCAGTTCCATATCAGTTCTCCCCTCAGTTCTCCCCTCAGTTCTCCCCTCATCACGCTCAAGAAGAAACGACTGAAGAATCGACCGCAGAATCGACCGCCTCCTCAACAACATTATCGTTTCTACGTTTTGAAGAACGAATAATGTTAACCTCCCGTATATCCTCCCTACCATTAAAAAGCATCCTCCCCTGTTCCCATCTCCTCTCTCCTCTCCGAATCCCCACCCGTTCCCTAAACGTCGCGATAATAGGTTCCGGCCCTTCCGGATGTTACGCGTTAAAATACCTCCTCTCCTCCCCTCTAAACTCTTCTAATAATTTGAGGATAAACGTTTTCGATAAATGTCATACTCCTTGGGGACTTTTGAGGAGTGGCGTTGCGCCGGATCATCAGGATGTTAAGAATGCTAGTAATGATTTTGAGGCGGCTTTCGAGAGGGAAGAGGTTAAGTTTTATGGAGGTGTTGAAATAGGTGAGAGCGATTTAATAAGCCTTTTTTTAGAGTGTATGACGTGTCATTTTTATGTTACATTCTAAACAATAAAATAAAAACCCACTTCAAACATTCTATCACAGGTAAAACCCTAAAACTCCAGCACCTAACATCAACCCATAAAATAATAATCCTCTCCCACGGTTGTTCGACCTCGAACTTTCCTTCATTAACCTCCTCCCCCTCTCCCTCCAACGTCATCCACTCAAAAAATATTGTCGACTGGTATAATGGTGTACCCGGTGTAATTGGTCCGATTTTAAATTCTAAAAACGGTGTTCTTAAAGTAACAATTATAGGAGGTGGTAACGTAACCCTCGACATAAGTCGTATATTATTAAAAAGCGTCCTTAAATGTCCGAGTTTAGAGGAGAGCGATATTGTTGAGAGAGCGTTTGAGAGGTTGAGGAGGGAGGTGGGGAGGGTGGAGGTTAGGGTTTTGAATAGGAGGGGGGGGATGCAGACTGCTTTTACTATTAAGGAGGTGAGCGATGAGAAAGGGGGGGTGATGAGGTGACGGTTTTAGAAGGAGGAGATTTGTTCTAACGAACGGAAATATAAAAACGTTAGTTTCGGGATTTGACGAAAATGACGGGAGAGGATATGGGCATCAACATTAAGAAGGAGGATATCGAGAAGAGCACGAATGAGGAGAGGTGAGATATACCCTTCTGCTTAGTGGGATGTTGAATAAAGCTCGTGTGTTTTATTCCCGTTCTAACCCCTTTCATGCATGATAATCGTTTCTTTAAAAAAAAAAAACTCTCTTCAGCCTTACGGAACTAGATAAAAGCCGTCCTCTAAAAAGACTGTGGAAACTCCTTTCTTCCGTCTCCTCATCTCCTACGACCGGTACAATCGCGAACCTCTCCATAGAATATTTCCTCAACCCTTACGGTTACACCGTCGACCCTTCCACCAACACCGTCACGTCAGTTAAGTGCAGAGTAACGGAATTAGAAGGCGAGCCTTTCAAGCAGAAGCCGAAAGACACGGATGTTGAGGTTGATGTTGAGACTGATTTAGTCGTATGGAGTACAGGTTATAAAGGGGAAGCGATCGAAGGTTTGGAGAGGTATTTCGACAACGGGGTTTACAGATGTGAAGGGGGGAGGGTAGGCGTTGAAGGGGGTTGTAGGTTGTACGCGTGTGGTTGGATTAGGAGGGGGGCGGTGGGGATTGTTGGGACGAATATACAGGATGCGAGGGAGACGGTTAGGAGGGTTGTGGAGGACTTTGAGGGGGGGGAGGGGGAGGGGGGAGGGGAGGGAGGAGGGGTGGAGGAGGTTATGAGGGAGGAAGGGGTGGAGTGGGTGGATTGGGAGGGGTGGAAGAGGATTGACGAGGTGGAGAGGAGGAGGGAGAGGAAGAGGGTGGACGAACAAATTAGGGAGAAGATCGTCGATGTAGATGAGATGATGAAGATCGGAAAATACCTATGAGGGTGGTTTTAATCTGAAAATCTTTGTGTTCACATGATTAGTTTTCTTTCACTGTGTTGGAAAGGAATAGTTCATTTACGGCCATCACCATCGCAATTGGTTGGCATTGGCATCGGTGTCTTGGATGGTGTCGGGCCACCATCTCCTAACACGATATCATATCCTGTTAGGGTTAGTGTTAGGGTTATGGTTAGGGTTAGGGTTAGGGTTAGGGTTAGGGTTAGGGTTAGGGTTAGGGTTAGGGTTAGGGTTA